>FASU01003827.1:0-16310 GCA_001486225.1 Heliconius pardalinus sergestus | reverse complement strand
CCTTGATAAATGTCGTCAGATGTTTTAATCGTCATCTTTACTTAATAGTAATATATTAATATATAGATTTGATTTTTTTTTCCTGAATTGTGTAATATTTTTCAATTTTGCACCAACATAAATAGGAAATATATTGTAGTTTATACTTATTTTTTTTAATTTAATATGGATGCTATATAGGAATATAATCCTAACCTAACTTGAAAGGACAGACATTAAATAAAATATATTTTTAATTATTGCATATAGCCTATTATACTGCATATATAAATTATTTTAAGCATTAACCAAAATCCGACCTTTATTTCAAATCTTACAATATTTATTATGCGATCACAACGTAGTGATATTTTCATGACAAATATATTGTATTTCTCAGCAAATGGAGTCAAATATGAGTGTAGAGGTGCGCCCGATGTCGGTCAGACGGCGGCGGTCGCGGCGGAAGATGCGCACGCGCAGCTATCCTTATTTGTCATAAATGTTAGTTGTTTTATACTTTTGAAAAATATAGTAATAGTGTAAGATAGTGAAATTGTTGAAAATATAAAAAATAATTATATTAATACATAATTATAATAATGCATGTTTCAATATGTCTATCACGGATATCGGAATACGTTACCTAGTTAAGTCAACAATTTTGAAGATGATGCTGTCGATGAAATGTTTATTTGTATTTTTTGAACAGATTTTTTTTAAAGTATAATTTTTGTTTCAGATTAAATTGAGAGAGCATATACAAATTTATTGTAAATATACGTATATTAAAACCAGTTGTTTATAATGTATTATAATATGTATATTGTAAGTATAGGGATTGTTAAATAAAACACTGATTATCAATGCAAGGCTTTATGTTCCTCACCTAAGTTAAGTAACAATGCGTGGATATAGAAAGCCATATTTGTGCGGCGCCTTTTTAAATACAGATAAATAATGAAACGTTGGCGTCTCCCCGTCTCTAAACAGTTACAAATATACAAAAAATCATGTCGTATTTACATTTGACGCAACGACGGGGACTAGCACCAGTCGAGATTGGAATGTCGGATAAGCCTCGGACACTACGTTTTGCATGAAAATGTAGTTGCGAGACCTTTGACAGCTGTCACCGTGATATTGTAATGACAGTGACAGTGACGTTGACATTGACATGTCAGTGACGTCCGCCGAGAGGGGCGGCGGCCGTCAACAACCAACTACAGCTTATGTAATATACTCTAAATCTAGTTAAACAAGATGACTGTTAAATAACTAAAACCTATGATAGTTAATAATTGTTATTACATAACCTGTCGTTTGTTCCTGTTCTATTAAACTTAGAGCAAAGATCGCTCATAAACCCTACGACTTAATTCGAACCAATTACAAATATTATACTCAATTTCTTTACACAGCCGATATACAATCTTTTCTCTTTATAAATTGATACAAGTTTAGGGTTTTATAGTGGAGGTGGTCCGTGGGGGTATCTTAGTACTGGTTGTAAAGAAGGGGGCCCTCGGCAGTCCCCTGGAGAAAGGGGGGCTAAGGCTGCAGCCCCCAAAAGAAGTAATAACAAAGCCTGGAAAGGCAATGAGGCGCGCGCCACGCGGCTCACAAAGCGGAGGCCACGTTGCACACTACTGAGTTGTTGTTCTTCATGTTCTTCGCTCAGCGATCTGGAATTAAATTGTATTAGAAGTTAATATTAGGATCTATCTCGTTATTACGTACGATATAATCGGGTTAAATTTTATGAAATTTATAATATTAAGACTAAAAGTTAAGGTACAAGTGAAAAGTAGGGACCATAAACAAAAATAATAATTTGAAATTGATATCGAAACCCATGTTATATAAACCCATGTTTTTATAATTAAAAGTTAACATAAATAAAATAAATAAAAAGAAATCATTTTTTTATAAAATATAGTGACATTTCAAACTCATACAAATATATAAACTAAGCTATACTATCTATATACGTGATACTCACTCGTCGAGCGGCGGCAGCTCCGGCGGCTCTTCCTCCATCAGCTAAGGACAAGAGAGCTAATGTCAAATACTGTGCAAAGCTTCTACTGTGAGTTTTATGTTATTTTCAATTTTGATATATAAAATTGAGATTGATATTTAAAAATAATAAACTAGAATATAAACTTAAAATTTTGAAAATTGAAAATAAACATAATATTTTTATCATAAAGGGGTTTTATACCCCTTATCATAAAGGGGTTTTTAATTGTAATATTTTGTAAATAAAAATATAAGTATATAATTCTATATTTAGTGGTCTATTGTTGAATGTATAATTGTTGCTTATAATATTTTCCTATTACGTATTCGTTTTTCTAGGATAGTGACTTGGCTTGGTAATTGGCATATTGCAATTTTTTCGGGCTATTCTTACAAAACGTCATTAACAGAACAAATTCTAAATTAAAAAAAAAATGTACGCGACTTTAAATTGAGCACAATGTAAAAAAGGTAGACTTATATTTTTCAATGTATGACATTTTGTAATGTTAAGAGAGTTATTGAATGAATTAATTAAAAGTATTATTATTATATATTATTTATTTTAAAAAAGAAATTAGTTAGCCCATTAAAAATTACAAGTATGTATTATGTCTATTAAAGCTTGCTTGAATTTGGTTTTTGTAGTGCCGTGTTAAGCCGTGTTAAGCAACTTAAATAACTTATGTTTACTTTAGCTGCCGTATTTTAGTGTAATCAATATATTATATGCTAAGTAATGAGTACGTTAAAAGTTCTATATTTTTCATGAATTCTAATGACTTCATTTTTTATCGTTTATAATTTAAATAGTAATGTCAACGTAAAATATTTTAAACTTTTATTTATTTAAGTATCAATTTCCACTTGTTGTGATACTATGTTACGTACATACACCTATTGACATAATTATGTATATTAATAGTTGCATAAATCCAAAATCTCTTTTGGAGCAGAATATTTTTCCAAATGTATAAATTATTTAAAAGTTTCAAAATGTAACTGAAAAACAGTGATGCTTATCAAAACAGCAATGTTTCAATCGATATCAATCGAACCCTCAAGAACCATCAGCTGAGTTACACCTTTTGCCATAATGTGGAAGTTCATAATAGAGTAACTTCTCTCTATTTTCTGCATATATTTTGTTATAGCAACAAAGGTGTTTTTTTTATTTTATTTTTAAGTAACAATAAGTATACATGGTTTTTTATAATTATATTATAAGATAAAAATGTATATATAGTAAAGTGGATTTGTCGTAACCGCTTTTAAATTAGGCCTTCTGAACTTTTGCGTAATATAAAGTAAGAAAAGCCGTCTATAGCTAACTTCAGTGTAGCCACGACTCCATGGCTGTATAGTACATCAACTACATATACATATAAATACCTGCGCGGCAGTAGCTGCGGTGGCGGCGGCGGCGGCGAGAGCAGAGCCGTGCTGCGGGGAGCGCGCTAACGCCGCGCCCAGCTTCAGAGCGTACACGCCCGACAGCTTGCGTAGTGATTGGAGACGGAGGCGCAGCTCGCCCAGCCTACGCAATATAAGAAGTACTTTTAATTACGATATTATATTGAAACTTAATTGATGACGTTAAGTCTGGTATACAATTATATATGCACATACGTGATGAGAATTGATTGGAAGCAAAAATAAAAATAGATCATCAAAATCAAATATTATACAATTCTAACAATATCACATACCTTGTCAAACTGATAAATTTTCTTTTCTTAATTCGGTATTAACCGAATTATAATTTAAATGAAATTTTGATTCNAATCAAAATTTCATTTAAATTATCATTTTGTAACTACAGATTAAATATTGTTAATACTTATTATATATTATTTAATGTATTAATCTATAACAATGTAAAGAAAAAAACAAATATTACCGTCGACAAACATCCTGCGCGTCATTTGTCAATAATTGTGCAGCATCCCTAAGCGCGAGTACACGCGGTTCAGCTCTGCTCAATTCGTCACGGAGTTCGCTGAAGCGGCGGAAATCTTTACGGAGTTCCGGTGCAGGCCGAGTTAAACGCAGCGGCTCTCGCGCTCGTACAGACTTCTCGGCTGCTGCCAGTTGTGATACTAGTTCGACGACTGTTGATTGAGATTGGTTGATTAGTTAAATCATTTATTGCATACTTGTAGTTTTGGGAATATTACTTATTAATTAATTCTTTATACCTTTTCTAAAATATTTTTCTATTTCATTACTTTTTATCAGCTTCACTCTATCGCTTAACAGGCACCTAGTGTTAAGACACCCCGTACTCTACTGTATGTCATATTTTCAAGACATGCGTGTTAAATGGTAGAACTTAAAGTGGTGGAAACATAATAAGTTAAACCATTACATTTACAATTAGACGGTGTCTCATATTTATGACCTATAATCTTAAATACCTGAATAACACAATATAAAATTAACTTCAAATAAACTTACCAATATCATGGAATTCTCTATTATTAACAAGCGCGGTCTGCAACCTCCCTTGCCAAGCTGCGGCGCGCGCACATGCGGTGTCCCACCTAGTGTTGGCTGCAGCTAACCGTTCTTGCACTCTGCGCGCATCGGTGGCAGACCGTGCGTGGCGGGTCACATGGGCGCCCACCACGTTGAGAGATACTACCAGAGCTTTGTGAGAGTCCAGATCAAGGAGGAACTCGCGATGGTCCTTCGGGCAAGATTAATAACAATTACTTTTTAATCTTTCTTGGCATATTTAATAACAATAAATAATTCAATAAAATACATAAATACTTATATATATTCATTTATATAGAACAGAAAATATTTAATAATAAGCATTCTTACCTGTATAGCATCTTCCAAAGCATCATACTGTTCTGGAGGATCTATCCTCGCTTCGTCTGTTGCTTCAGCGAATTGTAACCATTGTTCAAGTCGCCATAGATCATTGTCAAGTTGTTTCCAGTTACGGTCCGAGCAAAGTGGACACGTTAGACGTCCAGATTCACTAAAATAGAGAACATTTTTCTAAGAACGATATATTGGTATTATCAAAATCTAATGAAATATACAAAGATATGACTTCACCAATGATGAAAAGCAAGATTTCGAAACTGATATTAAATATCAACTAAGTAAGTAAAGTAATTGGTATAAATTTTAGTTACATTTCAAATAAAAGTTGAGATAAATTGAATGCTTAAACAATGGATAATGCATATTTTATATATAATAATATAAATATAAACAATGATACTTAAATAATTTTAAATAAATATTTCAGCATCTAATTAATATATATTATTTTAACACTAAATTCAAAATCATGCATATTTTAAACACAACTAAGCTTTATCAGCTACAGCATCACTTTTCACAGAGTAAAAAATAAATAAAAATATAAGTAAGCAAAGATTATTGTACTGTCTGAACAAAACAGTCTTTAATTTTATTTAATCTGTACCAAGTGATGAGAAAGTGCATATAAAAATACAGTGCAGCCAAAACTAAATTAAGTGAGAAATTCGCTGACAACTTTTGTTATTGTTAATAGTGGTATTCTATGAAAATATTAAGTGCTATTTAGTGCATTTTCCTACATAAAAAAAACGATACATTTCATTATATTTAGTTATAGTTTTAACATTAGTTTTATCATCAACACTAACTACTATTATTGTGTTATATTGAATATCACTATCATTATAAACTGTGAGCGAATTTCCTTATAATATATTAGGAAGCGGTACTCACTGTTCGCACGTGAGAGCGTACGACGCGGAGTGGGGCAACCTAGGACCAAAAACGACGTTTAATATCGCATGCCAGGTTAACAAGCGATTGACACTCGATAACTAAATGTTTATGTGTATTTCTAAACATAAGGCAATAATTAAAAATTTGAACACTAAAAATCATTTAAAAATACAGAGTATATATTCTAATTATTAGTATAGCTTTTTAATTTCGATTCTTGGTTAATCTACAAGTATTTCTGGCAACAGACAATAAGGGATTTGAGACAAAGACAGATTTGAATTGTGTAAAGTAGAAGACTTAAATTAAAAACATTTATGATAGTTAATTCAATTAAAAAGAAAGTGTTTTAGTGCTTAATCTGTTAAAGTGGAAAAGGAAGCCCGCCACCAAACGTGCCAGTGCGTCTACAGTACATTGCCATACATAGCACAATTTCCCGTATAAAAAAAATCGTCTAATAAAATCTTTGAAAAATATAATTTATATTACATTATTATTTTAAAACACAAAAACCTTATTGATATTTACGATCGGTTACCTCAGGTTATTTATTTGTAGTTCACGTTTCTTAGCTTGTGTCAGAAGGTCTTCGTATCTCAAAGACAAGGACTCTACTTCTTTAAGCATAGCTTCATCTTCTGTCGCATCACATTCTGTTAAAAGCAACTCTGACAAATGTTTTGCTAGTTCTAAGGTTTGTTCAGGTTTTGTTCCAGCCTTAGCTATTTCCTTGGCAGCAGTTGCCAATTCATCGCTTTTGGCATCTTCTTTGATCTCTTGAAGTAGTGCTGTTCTGAGAGCTTCGATGGAATCTGATGTTTCTTTAACGGCGGTCGCTAGTTCACTTCGGTATGTCTCTTTTGATGTTAGAGTGTCTACTTGTAATGATGCATCGGTCTCCCATTTTAATGTGTCGACCTAAAAGTTATTAATTATATTAATATAAATTCCTATTTGAAAATTAATAGTGAAGCAATTAAAATTTTTATGTATTATTTTTAATATTTACAACAGGTTTAAATAACTAAATATGTAACTAAACAATAAAATAATAAATTGAAATTGAAAATTCTAACTAAACAATAAATTGAATCTTATAGCACTTATTATTAAAATTAAAATAAATTAAAAAGAAACATACCTGTACAGCAGAATCCACATCACCAACCACTTCAGCCTTTGCTATGTCTAATCTAGTTCTAACGTCAGCGAACAAGGCGCGGTACTCTCCCACCATGTCCGAGACTCCGGGTATACTGCTTACAGACACTGAGAGGCGATCCGCCTCGTCTACTAATGCAGCACATTCTCGTAAATCTTCTTCGACGCCCTACAAAATAAATACGTTTTAGATAAATTCATAAAAAGTAAACATTTTTTTTTCTTTTGAGTATCGGAACCCTAAACGGGTTTTAAATAAATGTAGTACGTTGTCTAGCAATTTTTTTAAATTTGCTAGTTAACTAATCTTATACTTAAATAAATTTACAAAAGAATTGTTACTTTTTTTAATAGATTAATATTAATGTTATTTTTAATAAAAGTATATTTAAATCATTATTGTTAAACATATACAAATATTATATTAAGTATATTTGAACATGAGAACATTCCAAGCAGTATATATCGTCGTGCAAACATTAATGGAATCACGCCGAGATGTCAATAAGCTACATGATCAAGTCTAAGGTTATCTTGTTAATATGATTACGGGCTATTTATATAATTAGGTAAAATTTTATTGTAAGTTACCGATATTGTTTATTAATTAATTATTAATACTTACATCTAATTCTTTAAGAGTAGCAATTTTATCTGTAGGTGCAGGAGCTAAGTGTAAAGCTCTTGTCAATCTAACATCCGCTTCTGCTAACGTCACTACAGCTTTACCATGAGCTGACACAAATTGTTTATGGGCATCAGCACCGGCAGCATCAAGTCTACCACGTAATTGTTGCCATTTTCTTACTGCGGACCGAAGTCGTGACGCTTCATCAGCAGCAGATCCTCGTACTTCAACACCTCTGGCTGATACAATACGACTATAAGCATATTCTAATTTCTTAATATCTGACTCTAATGCATCCAAATCCTTGATGACATTCTTTGATATGCTCTCGTCTTCCGCCTCACCACGCTGTTTTCGTGTTTCGATTTTTTCTACGCGTTTCTCAATTGCATCTAGTTTCTTTTCGACTTTAGGTAACAAGGAATTCACTAATTCGGCGGATTTACGGATCTCTTTTAATGCCTTTTTACGTTGTTCAGACATATCACAAATGTTTTTCCATTTCTTTTCAACGATGTCGGCTCCAGTGCGTAAATTTCGCAAATCAAAGTTACCTTTGAGCAAATCGGGGTCGTTAAACACTAGTTCACAGAGATTTAACGTTTTCCCAACTTCCCCACTTTCGTTTTCAATATTCTTATGGATGTCGTCGCGTTCCGTGAATTTAGCATCAATAGATTTGGTCGTTAAGTGCTCTATCACAACTGTTGTGGTAAGGCTTGATTCTATCGTATGCAATTTCATTCTTATTTCAGTTAAACGTTCTTCAAGTTTTGATATAGTCTCCAGCAAATCGTTAATTTTGGTTGTTCTATTTCTTCCTGTCTCTAGTAACTTATGCCATCTTTCTTGTACATCTTTTAAAAGTTTAGAAGTGTTTTTACTATATGACTTCTCATCTTTTTTAGAGAGATCCACTAAAGTACTGCCGGTTTCAATAAGCCATTCAAATTCTCGTTCTTTAAGACCTGTTTCCGCTTGAATGTCAGAAGTTAATCTCCTAACAAGATCTTGAGGATCTAAAGCTACTATATTATTAGAAGAAGTCGCAATGTCAAGACGGGATTCGAGTGCTGTCATCCATTCACTGAATCGAGAGAGCCTTGAGTCCAATAAGGTATAGATTTCTAATCTTTCTTGTAGCTTATGAATAATTATTGATAGTTGATGTTCTAAGTCAGCACGCTGTTGTCTTAATTGCCATACTTTCTGGCTAACTATTCTTATATCTTGTGGACTGAGACACTCTTTCAGTTGTTCTTGTATGACGCTTAGAGCTTCAATTTGAGTTTCAGTCCTATCAATTTTTGTTCTCAAGTCACTGTATCTATCAATCGCCTTTTTAATTTGGGGTCTAGATAATCGGTCTTCGTCGGAATATGACATTACATCACTTTGAGTTTTAGTGTACAACTTTTGTAAGTCATTAGTTAATTTTTCGTATTCATCTATTAAACCAAGTATTCGAGTGAGAAAATCTCGCCATGTATCTAAACTAGCTTGTAAATTATCTACCCTCTTTACGATGCCTGCGTATTCCATTCTAACAGATGCTGCATAGGTTTCTTCAGTGAATACAAGAATTTTCTTTAAATTTTGTAATAGTTTATCTGATAATTTTCTACCTTCCGGTAGTTTATCAGCGAGATTCTGAATGTTTGTAAGGATTTTATTTACTCTTTTAATATGCACATACCTAAGCTGTAATTTTTCCTTCTCTCTTTCAATTTCTTTCAACCATCTTAGAAGTTCTGTATAAATTTCTCTGTATTCATCCCACGCAGCTATACGTGTACATACTTCATCGTGCCTTTCAACTATCCTCGCCAACGTTTCATTATGCAGGTTTGTAAGGGTATCAAATTTATCAACTAAGTCACGATTTTTCGTCTCTCTGTTTTCATTCATAAGCACAGATCGCTGTGATGTTAAAAGATTTCTGTGTACGCGACAAAGACGTCTGTGTTCTGTTAGATTCTCGTAATCCGCAGGGACAGTACCTGACAGGAAAGATTGGAGATCGAGTAAATATTCATGCCATAGTCTTAGTGCCGTCGCAGCATCTCCTGACCTAACTAAAGCGGTAGATAGTCTGTGATAATGTAGGAAGGTATCTCTGAACATAGCCTGCCATAGTTCTAATATCCTTACGATAGAATGTTCGTCTGAAACGTCTCTGTCAATATCGGGAAGTTCAGCTTTAGCAGGAGCTATGTCGGCTTCACTTTTGCCTAGAGCAATAAGATTATCTCTTAGAGCAATTAATTTATCTTCTACTATTTCTCCATCTTCTTGAACCGGTGTCAAATCCTATAAGAAAACAAAAAAAATCCATAAGAAATA
Organism: Heliconius pardalinus sergestus; assembly: GCA_001486225.1. Taxonomy (NCBI): domain Eukaryota; kingdom Metazoa; phylum Arthropoda; class Insecta; order Lepidoptera; family Nymphalidae; genus Heliconius; species Heliconius pardalinus. The sequence goes on along the minus strand of FASU01003827.1, from coordinate 6,433 downwards.
CATTACAATAACATGAAAAGCTTTAATACATTGATTATTTATAACACATGGATATCTTTGTTTAATTAATAAAAAAGGCCCCAGTTACCCAATAAAAATATGTAATTTAAAAAAATATGCATAAATATAAAAACTTATTTTAAAGTTCAGAACAAATGTAAGATATACATATATATGTTTTTTTTCAAAAAAAAAAACAAAAGGGAAAATAATATCATTACATTAAAACATCAGACTTGTAAAGATCGATAATACCCACTCGCCCAAAAAGGAGTGTTACATCCCGTGCAGGCGTGCAATACCAATCCCTTTTCGGGTGCCTGCGTGACTTGCTACCACAATAATACTGTTATGAACACCGTTACTTGCTACATATTATAAGCCACGAAGAATTTAAATTTAAAAGAAATAAATTTCTGTACTTTAGCTTTCTCAAAATATGACTATACTTGAAAGTCAAATATAAAAAATGTTTATTAATTAATAATTTTACGTTTATCTGACAAGTACCTAAGTTGTATAAATTTCACGGTACTTGCAAGTTTTAATCGACATGGAAAAAAATATTCTGTAAAAATGCCGTTAGTACATGCCGTTATTTAAAATAACCATCCTAAATCCAATTATTATAAAAAAATAACAGATAAAGGCCGACTAGTTATTACAATAATATAAACAAATAATTTAAAATTTAACTAATTTATTACAAATGAACCAAAACACAATTCAACCTGCTACCACTTTGCAAGCAAAATTTACAGAAATAAAAATTACCTGTTTCATATCGCAGAACATATCCTTAGCGTTTTGGGCTTTAGCCCTAGCCAATTGCCTAGCTTCACCCAAATCAGCCAAGGCCTGGACTGCACCAGAAACTAGCTGTAATCTCCTCGCCAAGGCATCAGCATCTGCCTGTAATGCCCTAGATCCAGTTTCTGCTGCGACCCTCGCCGCAAGCGAACGCAGTTCTGCTACACGTGCTTCTTGTTCTAGACATGCCTGTTGACGAAAAACTTGTGTGAGATTTGTATTTTTACTATAAAATATCGATTTTCTGGACGTTTACCTTTTATATACTTGTATATTACCTAAAACGAAACGAAAAAACTTATTCGATCTTAAAATTGATCTATAATAATAATTTATTATATAATTATAATATTATATAAAAAAATATTAACAAGAGATTACTGAATTTAGTTCAAGGGCTCATTATGATATTCAATTCGGATTTTTGACAAAAATGGGCGATAAGGTCTCATTATGGTCATTTATCGTTTTGTTTTAACTTATCTTGTTTCATTACAAATAATATTATATGTCCGATAGTCTTAAGTTTAGAACTTTTTTGTTTATTCTGACGTTGTATAGGTTCTAAGGGGAACCTATGTTCCTATTGATTTTCAATTTCTGTCTACAGAGATGCTTCAAGTTAAGCAAAATCTTAAATTAAATGCTTAAATTTTAAACAATCCCTATTTATTAGTTATACATAATGTATTATAATAAATATATCATAAACTCTCGTAAATTACGTATTTCCTACAATATGGAAACATGAAATTTATATTCTACGGTACAATTCCACAGTATTAATCGTTTTAATTAAACAGTATTTCCTGTTTTCAATAGAATATATTAGGTAGGTACTTACTTTAAATAAGGATAATAGTTTAGAATAACATAATTATTTATTTTATTACAGGCTAATGAGCTACTAATATCGTTTATCTTACAATTTCAATATTATACTGCAATAAATAGTTAAAAGTTTAATAATAGTAATATAATTAAGAAAAATAAACATCAAGTACTTGTTAATTACTTATACCTGTCTGTTCTGCAAAAAATAAATGACTGACCGATGAAAAAATATATAGATCCAAAACTCACTAACAATTAGGTTAAATTATTAAAAAAAATACCGTACAAAAAATAAAACCCTAAAATTAAAATTCAAGAAAATCAATAATTACATAATATATATATATTATGTAAATAGAGTTATCACAATGACTGTGACTCAATAAACAAATGGCAACGATGAAAAAGGTAATACAAGGTCGGTAAGCGCTTTTGTTCTTAATATGGAATATTATAAGAAATAATTTAAATTTAAAGAAAAAAATGGACTCGTCTAACGGTTTTTTAAATGTTATATTACATACGCATATAGCATGGTAAGCAGAGGGAACCTGGTGGTAAGACATTTTCAAGATATTGCGTGAGTAGCAGAATGAAACAAGCACCGATAACAATTTGATGGTGTGAGTTATACTACAGGTACTGAGTTCTATTTTATTTACAAATATATTGCTAAATTAGAACCGAAAACCATCGCGCACATGTTAAAACGCACTATATCGAATATATTATATTATTATATACTATATTTTAAATAAGAATTCTATTTATAACCAACATTGCCAATAATGTTCAAAAGAAAAATAAATTATACCAACGGCGCCATTTTAATGGTGGCAATTAATTTAATCTAAATGTGCACTTGCTCTGAAATAAACCAGATCTTCAGACCGAAGTGAAAGAGAAATCAATTTGAAGAAATCAATTTTAAATAAGAAATCGATTTATTACCTATATGAAAATTTTATCGTATTCGAGCAAGCTTTTATTTATAATAATCTGTATAATGGAGTACTCAAGAAAGTATCTAACAAAAATATTTTAATAAGTGAACAAAAAAATTACTTATCTTCTAAATAAAGCTTTTCAAATGTAGTCTTTAGAACTAGTCTGTAGTGTCTAGGGTCTACGTTAGGTATCCCGGCTACGCGGGATATATATAAATAAACCTATGCTTATTATTGCATTAACAAACAAGAAATAACTTACAACTTTTTTTCTGTAGGCAATTAGTGTCACTATAATAAAATTCGTAAATAATAGTTAAATATTGCAAAAGTTTTGCAAAGGAACTAATGGAAATATAATTGTAGGCAATTAATTTATACTCACTTATTAATTATTAATATGTTTAACTTTCAGAAATTACAATGGAATGGAATAAGTTAAATGATATAGTCATTGTAAATGGTTTTTAAGAAACAACAAAATTGCAAAACTTAAAAAAAGTGTTGTTAGTTTTGCAAACTTTTTGGATTTACTGACTTAGAAGTATATAAAATAAGTTCTTTAATTGATAATACTAGTAATTTGTTTGATAATACTAAATATACGCGATTAATCCTGTTAAATAGCTCATTTAAAAAGTACTTATATATTTGTTAAAATAGAATAAAAATTGAAGTAAAATAGTGTAAACTATAAAGTATCTTTTTAATATATTAATCCATGTAAACAGAGTGACGTTGATAAAGCACCTACATACGTAATACAATGAACCCACAAAAGTACTGATTTTAATGCAATTATTCTATTACGAATGATTGGCCACAGGAAGTGTGTAACTGTTGCTAAGATTAAAGACCTAGTTCTTCATAAATAGATAATTATCAAAAAGGTTATTAGGTCGAGTTACAAGAAGATTTTAAGCCCTCGTGGCTCAATGGACATGTGTCCCTCGAAATACGATGGTTGTAGGTTCACATTCAATATATTTTTATTAAAATGTAGCTCTTATTCGATTTTACTACAGTAGGTACCTACGTCTCTTTTCTAAATCTATCACGATTAATTTACACTATTTTTGTCATCCGTTTTTCGAAAGTTCTAGACTGAAAATGGCGAACTCGATATTGAATTAAACTCAAAAATACATAATAAGAATCAACATATACAAATATGTAGAAATCTTTACAATCAAGATTAACCGAAGTTTAGTTTCAAGGAACAAGTGATTCATACCGCCTTTCTCTTCGTTTTGGCAAGGGTCGGGAAAGTTGAAAGTAAGGGCCTACATTCTCACGCATACTCGTAGTCTAACTGTGAATATTTATAGCCTAAATTTTGATATTAAATATATCTATAACACTGTTACTGACAGACAAATCTACCCTTACACATTAGTATTTACAGCTATATTATAATAAGCGCTGCAATAGTCGTATCAAAATTGGTTTAACAATTTCAAATTATGGACAGAAATTATAACATTATTATAATCAAAATTACACACAGACTTTAATTTAATTTAGTATATATATATATCATTTTTAAGTACAAATATACGAATAACACGGACGCTTTTAACCACAACGGAAGTCAGTATTAGTTATAAGGAAATCGTTCAAATAGTGTACTTTAGTCTTTTAATAGAAGTTTATCATATGCACAGTTTTGTTTATGCTTCATTTAGTTTACTTTCCTAATACGTTTTGTATAAACAAGGATTCGAACCCATTAGTAATCGTCCGTAATGTGATGATTAACACTTAACAATGCGTGGAAATGAAATGCTGAGCTAATAATAATAGTCACTAGTTAGTTAAATAAACGACCTACTTTAGTTGCTGAATGCCGAATTATAATTTGGATCTTAACAACTAATACTTATATATTTTACATAAAATACATTACAATTATATATTTGTTTTTTTAGAAAATAAGCTAAAAAGATTTTGAGTAAATTTTGTTATATGGTAAATATACATTATCAGGATTTAGATTAATGTAATAATATTTTTTAAACTTCACGCTTTACTCCTAGTGGGCCAGCCAGAATGAACGGAGATTTACTGTTAATGAATTAAAATAATATAAAAGGCAAAATATATCAATAAATTGGTATTACTTTCAACTATTTTTAAGTAAAAAGGTTATTCCAGAGTTCAAGGGACGAAAAAATATTTATTTCGAAAACCAATAAAAATTCCCGTAACATAATATTTTTATACGTTTGTTAAATAAATTAAATTGATAAAATTATCCGAGGGGCCAGCGCGGTTGGTCTAAAATAAGATTAGCAACAATCTAAAGCAGATTCTTTGTTCAATGAATTACTTGACGTCATCGACATGAAATTCAGCAGCTATATTTTGAAATTGCGTCAGTTCACTGCTTACACGTTAAACCACACATTGCTGTTTGAATATACAAAACATCCTAAATACATTGTATTTTAGTTATTTTTGTTTTCCTGTGATAATTTTGTAGAAATTTAAAGGCGATTTTTCTATAAAAATATTTTCTGTTCATTATTATGTCGGTTTTTTAGTTTCACACTAGGACGCACATAGCAGGGTAGGCCAGGGGAAACTGTGAATCTGGTGTTTATTCCAAACATTCCGTTCCTATTAAAATATATATTATTCCCCATTTTCTACCGAATTCTGGAAGCTTTGGTTGTTGAGTGGCGGAACTCAACGCCGCGCATTGCCTCGTGACCACGGCAAGGATATGAAAATATTTAATATTTTATTTCCTCTAGTGGGAATCGAACACAAAACTTTTTGTGTCACACGTTTCGTCGTCAGAATGGCCTCATTATTTAATATTATTTGTTATATTAACTTAATTTTTTGGTAACGACAAATGTACATTTTAAGTATTTTCCTCCGTAACTGTAACGTATCAATTTCATACAATTGGATAGTTTCTAGAGGTTTCATTAAGCGATTTTCACAATTGATGTCGTTAAGATCGTGCCCCAAATCATTTAAATCCTTGTTCTGATAATTATAATTATAATAAAAATACATAAATTTACTTAACTTAAAATAAAAAATAGATAATACCTCTGAAATATAATAATATTTTATTACAATTCGCTTCAATTTTCTTTTTCTAAAAATTATAAAAAAAACATATAAATGTGTTAAAAGCATGGTATTAAAACAAATACATCCAGGTATGGCCACACCCGGCTTGGTATCGATTCTGTCAGTTCGCCTTAGTTGCCGCAAGGGCGCGCCCGCTATTAAGACGATCCTAGTTCTAACAATGTCTTTCATATGTTTAGACATGACATGGTGCACTTTGAGTAATAATGTTACTTTTAACAAAAATTTTATTATAATATTAAATTTAATAGATATGATCTTAAAGTATGAGAATTTGAAGATTTCAGTCTTGTTTGTGACCACGTGGTTAAAATACTTGGCTTAGAAAAAGTTGAAAAGTGTTCAAAAGTCTTATTTTTAATAAAATGACTTTATTTTTAAACATTTACAAAACTTGAATATATTCATATAAAATGAATACTATTTACAGTAGAATTAAAAATGCATAATATCTGTTAAAGCGTTGTTGATATTTCCTTATATAATGACAATTATTGTTAGGCAACAGTGCAATGTACCACTTTGTTCCGATGAGAAAGGTGAATGAGTCAATCTAATGAATTGTGAAACGAAAAAGATTTAATCTTTTCTCAAATTTCCATTCACCTACTCTTATTATAAAGAAAAAAATATATAAAGACTTGTTGTAAAATATATACTTGCTTATTTATGAATATTTTATATATAACTAGTAGACCCTAACGCGGCTACGCCCGCTGGAACTATACGAATAT
>FASU01003822.1:3549-14003 GCA_001486225.1 Heliconius pardalinus sergestus | reverse complement strand
GCCTCTAGACGAGCCTCTAGAGGACTAGACGACGAAACTTAACTCCGCAATATTTTTAAATCAATTAATTAATAATTTATTATGGATAGTAAATACTACTAATTAATATCATTGCTTACCTACTGAGGATAATCAAACTTAGTTGAGGCCAGTCGTGGCACAGGGGCACAAAGTGTGAATATTTTTCACATTTTAAAGTGTTATTCCATACTTAAGAAAAAACAAATTAAAAATTAAATATTTTAATTTCTTTACTCTGGTGACGAGACAAGGCGCTGCGTTGAGTTCCGCCACTCAACACGCAATGCCTCCAATTAATGGGGGGGGGGGCGGAGTGTCTTAACACTAAGTTCCCTCTGCCCACCGCTCACAATTAGTTGCTTAAATACTGAACCACTATGGAGTCTAAATGTATGAAAGTTTACTTTAAAAATGTTTAATTGGTATTAGAAAACTTCGTGAACACGAAAACCAATTATTTATTACTTTTTAATTACCACGTTGCGTGTTTTCTTTAGGATTCTTTTTACACAGAATTCGCTTAAAAAGAATAATAAAAATATTATTATTCTTTCTTCCATGCTTTATATAAATAATAGAAAGCTATATAGGTTACTATATTATAGGTTAAAGAAGATTTGTGACAGTATTTAAGAGAATCTGTTAAAAAATGGGCATCGTAGCGCATTTGACAGCTTTTTAGTAATATTGGTATTGCATTGTTACAGGTCCGGGACTTATAGACGAGTTGGAGGCGTGCATGGCCTCTGTCGGCGAAGGATGCTATCCGCCGCAACCCATCGACGCACGCTGTATTGGGTAAGATAGCTTAAATTTGGATGTATGACTTAGGAAATGGAGGAAAAGCTTGCCCTGACTTAGAAAGAAACGAATAAGTTCATAATACAATTAAATATTTTGGTTTAAGAATTTTTTTTGAAGCCTACCTTGACTACGTTATTTGAGTAAAGACCATAAATAATAATCATTGCTTAGACTCATGAGCAATTAAATCAATAAGACAGTAATTTGAAAATTTTATACTTTTATCCAGGGGTCACCAATTACCAGAAAGTCCACCAGATTCGGGCTCAGAAAACCCTTATAGTCCAGACACTCAAGTCTCCCACACAATTGCTGTATCACAAACAGTATTAGGAACTGACTATATGTTAGTCCCGGACCATATCACATCACATGAACTGCTACAACAAAATGGTGACTATATCTACGAAGAGTTGAAAACAGATAACATAAACCATGAAGTCTTGAGAAGTAATCTCAATGATGTAGTTGTATTACCACAAGATCCTAGTATTGTAGAATTAGGATTAAGATCAGTTCGCCATGATCTAGGCTTATCTGATCCAATTTCTTATCAAAATCGGTATAATCAAATGAGGATAGATTTGCCGGAATTAGAGCAAGGGATGATAAATCCCCAATTGGTAGCTCTAGGACATGAAACTTTGACACCAGTGTATACAAATCTACAGGAACCCAGTAGTAAGAAGAGAAAACATTCACAGGATATCAATTCTCAAGTTAAATGTGAGCCAGGTAAAATTGATTTTTTTATTGTATCGATTTAGTGTAATTCAGTATGAAAAGAATAATTAAAATATATTATCTTAACTTTTAAGTTTTTTGTAACTTTTAAGTCCTTTAGGACGAATGAAAAATATTACATAAATTAAATCTTAAGCAACCAAAACATTTCAATTTCTAGCGGCCTTATCACCAGAAAGTGTAGTAGTGCGCCCACCACCCTCAGTGGACGGGTCAGAGGCGGGTGACGACGCTCCTCTACAGTGTATCAGATTTTCACACTTCCAGCAAAATACTTGGCATTCGTTGTATGATTGTAATTTAAAACCAATGTAAGTATTATTAGATTCTATACATATATACAAAATATTTTGTTACTACCAGACGTCCAAAACTACGCAGCCTCAAAACGCTAAAATTCGGCACGTCCAAGAGCTCTATACAAAGAAATACTTTGGTAACAACTAAAATAAATAAATAGTTCCTATATAACAGACATGATTTTTTAGAAACTTTCGTACGCGAGTCCGAATCGCACTTGGCCGATATATAATATTAAATATATTTAAATATATAATTTTAAATATTAAATATATTATATATCGGCCAAGTGCGATTGCCGAGTGCCACCGATTGACAAATAAAATATTCTTAATATAAATAAATAAGCCTAACATAGCTTTAACAATAATTAGTTAAACAAAAATATTTACATAAATTATTTTTCAGACCGACACCATCTTACATAGTGGGCGCAGACAAAGGTTTCAATTTCTCCCAAATTGACGAAGCGTTTGTATGTCAAAAGAAAAACCATTTCCAAGTGACGTGTCAGATACAAATACAAGGTGAAGCCCATTATGTGAAGACCAATGAGGGGTTTAAGAAGATTAATAATTTCTGTCTACATTTTTATGGAGTTAAGGTATGTTTATATTTATATATTTTTTTTAGTTGTATCCAACCCATAGCGGGGTTGGTAGTCAAATTCGGGTTCGCCGCAATTTATTAGATTTATTACACAACATTTGATACATATGAGGCATGTTTATTATGAATGAAAAATAGCAGATGAAAAAGGTATTTTAGTAGTACCAGTAATGGTTAATCATGCAAGCCTTTTGTATGACGGATAAAAAATATAAAAAATAAAAATAATCCTGCGCCTATAACTTATTTTTATATATGCCCTCGAAATATCCGGTATATGATAGACCCGACCACCCTGTACATTTAAACTATCAAATTTCAGGCAGAAGATCCAAGTCAGGAAGTGAGAATTGAGCAAAGTCAGTCAGACAGAACCAAGAAACCGTTTCATCCTGTGCCGTAAGTGCTTTGATTGACCATTTACCATCTGTATCTGGGGTTCCCAGACTTTTTACATCGTAGAAACCTGCAGCTAAAAGCCCATCTTCTAATATTATCATAATTACATAGTTAAAATTGAAATCACGCTATGCCCTAGGGAGACCCGCTTTACAGTTTGGGAACCTCTGATCTATACAAATATTATAAAGCTAAAGTAAGCTAAGTTGTTTCATTAAATGCGCTAGGTTTCAGGAACTACTAATTCAAATTGAAAATTAAGAAATTATCCTCTTCCGATAACAGCACACATTAGCTATACCCTTTCTTGACATTACTCCTGAAGTGTTTGATACCCTTCCATGGTGAATATCAAGGAATTATATACTACTACAGAAAGCTCTGACTCTCTATGAACTAAATTTCACCTACAGTATAGAAGTACGTCGAGAAGGCGCCAAAATAACAGTAGGAAGGCTCCATTTTGCGGAAACAACAAACAACAACATGAGGAAGAAGGGTCGCCCCAACCCCGACCAGAGGCACTTTCAGCTGGTGGTGGGTCTGAGAGCCCACACTTCACATGCTGACCACATGGTGGCTGCGCATGCCAGTGATAGGATTATTGTTAGGGTAAGTAAGTGAGTCAGTCACTCATTCAAGCGGTCACGACAAATTAACTTAATAATCTATCATAGATTTGGTGTCTTTTTTAATAACTTTGTGGTATGTGGTGTGGTAATAGTGGTGGTGGTAATATACCACCACCACATACTTATACATTGTACACGTGGTTCGTACCTTTCGTTTACTTTTTCCAACTTACAGCTTATATAATTGTTTACTTTTCTTTCTGCTTCTGAAACTAGGCAGACTCAAATTGGAATTCGAACCTGAAGTTTTATTGTCAGAGGTGCTATTAAATTATCAAATCAAAAAAAACAGCCGACGAATTTGTAGATTAATACATTTTAGATTCTTAAGTAGTTTGTCTTCACCAGGCATCAAATCCGGGACAATTCGAATCGGATTGCTCAGAAAACTGGTGGCAGCGTGGAGTATCTGAAAACAGTGTGCATTTCAACGGCAGGGTGGGAATCAATACAGATAGACCTGACGAATCTTGTGTTATTAATGGTAAGATAATGGTTTTTGTCCTTTTTATTAATATTATAGTTGTAAAGTTTGTGAGGTTGGATGTTCGTTCAACTGTCAACTTCTGCAAGGCTTTAGATATATTTTTTTTCAATAATGTAATTATACATTTCTAATTTTATAGTTTTTTTTAAATAAATAAAAAAATAATAATCTTTGACAGGCAATCTTAAAGTAATGGGACACATAGTACACCCGTCAGATGCGAGAGCTAAGCATAATATAGAAGAATTGGACACAGCTCAACAGTTGAAGAACGTGCAGAGTATTCGTGTTGTTAAGTGAGTTTCTTTCCAATTATAGTGGGACTTTTCATAAGATTTTATTTTATGGTGAATAATATTCTTTTCTTTCCGTTTCACTTCGATTTGATTTTTACTCGGGGGAATCGATTCCTTGCTCTGGTAGAAGACAAAGCGTGGCGTTGACTTCCGCCAAACAAAATGTGATGTCTCTAAAAAATTTGCAGTGAGGAATAGAGTGCTATAACACTCAGACTTCCCTCTGCCTGCTTTATGCTGAAAACACTATTAGCTGAAAAAATTAGCTTCACACTACGTTTCTCTGGTCTTCTGTGCTGTATTTTTTTCAATAAAACTACAAAACATTTATTACCTTATAGATTCACTTACGACCCGTCATTTGCCCAGCACTCTGGCTTATTGGGCACCACCAACGCGTTGAACGACACCGGCGTGTTGGCGCAGGAGGTGAGACGAGTGTTGCCAGACGCTGTGAAGGAGGCGGGCGACGTGATGTTGCCTAATGGAGATGGAATACCCAAGTTTCTTGTTGTTAATAAGGTACATGTTATATGATAATGTGATATTACACTTAATTATGAAGTGTTTCATAATTGATATTATTTTCTATATTAAGAGAGCAGACATAAAAATACACCCAAAATTTCCTCCAAACCCTACCCTATGAACCCACTACTCTCAGATATCACTAGTATAATAATACAAAAATTCATTTTATTTCTACCTAGGACCGTATTTTCATGGAAAACCTCGGAGCTGTGAAGGAATTATGCAAAGTGACCGGAAACTTAGAATCCAGAATCGACCAATTGGAAAGGATTAATAAGAAATTGTGTAAAATTAACGTTTTACAACGACGGGACAGTTCACGATCTAGTATTAGTAATGGTGAGTAATAATTGTTAATTTATTAGCTGATAGACTACATAATTATGTCGTGATTTAAAGAAAAAAATGTTGCCATTAAAATATGTAAAAATCGTAAATAACACACAAACACTTCCTCTCTCACAAAATCATTTATTGTACCCGATTTGTCTTATATAGTACTTAAATAAAGAAACAAAATAAACTTGGCATCCTCTAGGTCTATCCGTACTGTCTCACATAATTATGTAAAATTGACATTTTGGCCGAAAAAAAGATATTTCGAGTAGAGCGCTTCGTTTACCAGAGTGGGGGAAATGAAAATATTTTTTAATATATAATTTCAGATTCTCACTTTTCAAGCATATCGGCATCATCAAAATCATTCTATAGCGATGGCAATATATCAATAGACCAAATAAGAGATATCGCACGAAGTATCAGAAAACACGAGTGTTGCCATAAGCTGAGTCACAACTCCCCAAAATTCACCCGAAAACAGTGCAAAAATTGCCACGGAAATTATTCCAAATATGGAAAATATTATAATTATAATAAAACTTCCGTCAGATACAATAAACAAGACAGTAAAAAAGATAAAGATAAGGAATATCCAACGTATATTAGTGCTGTGGATAGTATACAGAAATTACCGGAGGAGAGTTTTAGTGATGTACCTAAGAAAAAAGAAACTTGTTTATGGTTGAAAGATGATTTTAGGGACGACTCTATGGCTTTCTGTTGCAGACGTAAATATAAATATAGTGATAGCAATGGTGAATTGATATCGAACAAATTCTTGCAAATTGTTATTACTATTTTAATTTTTATTATGGCTGTTTGGTAAGCTACTTATATTTGATCTAGCTTTTATTTTTTTGCCTAATCCAAGTTTATATTTTGGCCAGACATTTATTTATTTTATACCATATTATTACCGTAAAAACATTTATAATTTTTTTAACGTTGTAAATATTAAGAACCCACTACAACCTACCCAATAAACAATTCTTACAATTGCAGCTTAGTAGTAATGTCAGCGCTATACTTTAGAGAGCATCAAGAGTTACTATCAATGAAAGAAAATCGTATGCAATTGAAAAGTTACCCGCAATATGGGAAAATATATGGGAGTAATCCTCAACGAGCTGTTCTAGATCATAATCAGATACAGGTAAGGGGTTCGATTTCCGTGTTAAGTATTTTTTTATATAATTTAATGTATTTATCTTTTTGTTATGTTACTTTCCAACTGGACCTCAAATTTGATTTTCTCTGAATCATAAGCAAATTATCGCTTCGCCCGCTTATACTTATTGTTATAATATAGCCTAACTATACATATTTACATAAATTTTCACATTTATAATATTAGTAAGATTAATATTATTTAAGTACATTTTAATTTTCAGAACTTGAAAGCCTCTCAACACGCAACTGCAAAGAAAACAGCTAAAGGTAATACACAATGGCATATTTAATATTTATACTTGCATAATCTTATAAATATATAGTTCTAAGTTATCATATCGCAGTGGGAGAGCACCTGACTGTTAATATAATTGTTGTGAGTTCTATTTCCATTCGGGAGAATGAATTATATTTATTTCCTCGCACTGGCATTACGGCGTTGAGTTTCGCCAGTCATTATAAAATATCTGGAGTTCAGACAATGGAATTTGGAAAGTGGAGAACATTATTTAATAGTTTACATCTCCCAATGTCATATTCTCTTGTCTTCTCGTTTATCAAATTTTAGCAAACTAATTACAATTCTATATATCTCATAATTTTTCGGCATTTTCTTTCATTCTCTATATATTTTTTCATTTCAGAGAAAGGTCCGTACAAAACAAGTCCAGAATACACAACAACAGTACCTGAATCACATTCATCGTCAACAACTTTGCATGTTTCAAAGAATTACGTTAAAAATGTATTGAGTAAGTAATTTTTTCACTTTAGTTTAAAAAATGATATTATATTTCTATTCTGCGTATTTTTATGAATACTAACATAGCCAAAAAAACTGATATGACGTTTCTCATATTATTTAGTGGGTACTTGACTGACGTTATTTGAGATTTATTTTTTTTAATAGTTTTTTTTTATCAATTTCTATGTTTTTAGATATGGAGCAATTCACAGCGTCGCGCGTGGCAGAACTTCTTGGAGGAGGATGTCCTTTTTCAAGCAATACTGACAATAAACTAGATATATTTGGAGAATGTCAGGTAAAATCCAAATTTCTTATTACTTGTTAATATTTTGAACAATATGGGACTTGAAGCCGTTCTGAAAATTCTGAATTCTCAAAGTTTCATTATGATACAATATATATTTTTTTGTTGTATAATATTGAGTATTTTCTTTAATTCATCTTAACATTGTTTTCACCATTATGATTCAATATAAGTTTTTGTTGTATAATATAAAGTTGTTTTTTAAATTCATCTTAACATTATTTTCACGCTGCTAAAGGATTTTGAGCAAAGTATATCTAAACTATTGCTTTATATACTGGTAAGATGTATTTATTCCTACGTAACATACATTATTTACATACACTTGAGAATCGTTATTGTTGCAATTTAGGTCTGTATTTTTAAATAAATTTATATTTTAGTCATCATGCGGCCTCGACCCACCACAAACCTACGAAAACCAAGAACCTCTAGAAGGTTCCAAATCTGACAAAGACAATGAGACGTTCCGTCAAGAGATCAAAGATAAAGTGCCGTTAACACCAGTTATACCAGAGAAGAATACAACAAAACAAAAAGAAGAATTAAAAAATATAATTCACGAGGAAATGGCGGAATCCAATTATTTAGATGGTAATAAAGTAAATAGCACTTATGGCGGCAGAATGAAAAGGAACGTTCCAGAAATAAGGGAAACTAATGAAGCGTTGTTGCGGAGTTCTGAGGAGATGTTGATTGAACAATCTGATGAAATAACAGGTGAGTTTTTAGGGTAAGGTGATAACTACAAGATAGACAGAGAGAACATAGAGTTAAGACCGTCTGAATTGACTAACAAAAATTTATATTTTATACTCGTACTTACAGAAATATTTTTGAAATTAAATAAAAATATTTTTCTTATCTTTCACAGAATGCGACACAATATCAATAGGCGTGTCCAGTAAATCCATAACAAACACATCGGTGTTCACCGAGCGTGTTTGCGCTAGAGCCATACATAATTACTCTTACGACGTGCCTTTGTCGCATTGTATTGGATACAAACATATGGATTTAGTTTTCAGGTTAGTTTCTTTATTGAAAATAAACTAAAACTTTAAATAAATATGAATCTGATAGCCTCCTTTTTTAAGTCGGTTACAAAAAAAAACAATAAAATTTTCCATTTCCTTAATTTTCCGACAGATCAACAAAACTAAAAGAGATACGCTTATGTGATTTACAATGCAAATATGACACTATAACGAACTGTCAGCATTATAGAGAAATGGCGAAACCCACGCCCAATGGAGAACATTGGACTTCCAAGATAATGTTGGAATGCAATATGGACAGACGGATGAAAATACGAGCGGGTTTTATGCCTTTGAAGGTAATTTATAACTGTTGATTCTGGCCCGTCATATGATGATTATTATTTTCTTGTTCAATCCTAGGCAGAGGGTGTTATTAGGTAGTTTTTCCCTCTCTTTCCCGCAAACTGCATAATTTTTGAGATATTGCATTGTTAAGTCACTGAACTCAACGCCGCGCTTAGTCTTCTTACCAGAGCGAGGAAAACAAAATATTTTTTTGTATTTACATGATAACTTGACAGGTTGATAGACAAATTAAATAACAATAATGGATGTTTCAAAGTATCTATTATAAAGTATTATCAGGATTTTTACCAAACACTACATAATTAAACTACACGTTGATTATCAACTGACTTTATAAATTACCTGCCTTTTTATTACGTCAATCAAGAATCGAACTAATACAAAACATTATTATTTTCAGGATTTGTGCTACCTGAGTCCAGACAACAAACATCCATTCATAGAATTCAACATACATATATACAGAGATTGTCGTAATTAAAAAAAATACAACAAATGGGAAATAAAACAACCTCCATATTGGATTTATTTATTGAGGTTTATAATCTGTGACACTTTTTATTTTAAATACAAAAAGATTATTCAAATCGACTCGGTGCAAGCGATTTTTATTATATATATATTTTTTTCTTTTTTTACTTTTTAATTAATAAATAATTTACTATATATTCGTAAAATCAATTTAAAACATTACTATTATGCTATACAAATAACATTATTATTTTGGTAATTTATTTCATAGATATTGTAATGCTTCCATTTTAAAACATACACATATCTATCAAATAATTTATCACTTATCAATCAACATATTATATGAAATATAATTTTTAATTAAAACATTCCTAAAAGTGCAATTAATACATTATATCCGTCCTATTGTCAGAATTATTATTTTTTCTTAATAAAAAAATGCCTTAGTATAAAAACAATGATCGCAGGTTCGATTTATTAAAAAATATATCTATTGATTAGGAAACTCTAAAAAATTTTTAAAATTTTCGCCATTTATAAGATTATTCCTAATTTAAATAGCTTTATTCAAAATGGCTAATTTAGCTTAATACTATTTTTTTTATTATTTTACATTATTATTTAAGTAAAGCTACAATTTTATTTTAGTTTTGTGTAATATATAATAAATATGATAATATTATAATATACAAATAAATATGTCTCTCTTCCTATTTGTTCTCTCTTTGCTATTTAAAAGTAAATAAATATTAAATATATATTTTTTTCATATTTTTTTAAAACAGGTAGCTATTTTTTTAAAATATATAGAGTTTCTTGTTAGTTATAAAAAAATATAGTTTAGTTTATTATTCTTTAAATGTAAGATGAATACTCAACATCGTATGTCATACGTTTTTTTATAGACAAATTTAAAAATAAATAATAAATGTATATTTTGTTATTTTCAGATTTTTTCATTATTTTTTTAACTAATAATTTAAATTAATAATTTGCTTCATTTAAATGAAACATTCATAAACACATTCCAAAACAGTACTTAATTATTATAAGAATAAAACGTGTATTTAGTATACGTAAAATACATTCCCATTTAATATATAAAAATAAGTAATAAATAAATATTTTTGACGGTATTAAATAAGCTTTATATCTTTTTACTCTGTGGCTTCATTCTTTTTTTCCTTCGCATTTTAAGAACTGTCTAAGAATCTCAACTATACAGCCTAAGAAATATAGATTATATTAGA
>FASU01003813.1:11241-21752 GCA_001486225.1 Heliconius pardalinus sergestus | reverse complement strand
CCACGTTTCGCTGCCGTATAACATCGGTACCACACAATCACATCAATGCAGCTGAGGCTCCGTTAACCCTGTTACCGGCAGCAATACTTCTTTCCACAGCCATCTCGTATCTTCCATCGCTGCTGAACATACTTCCCAAGTATACCACCTGTTTCACTTGTTCTAATATCTTACCATTCACATTGACATTGCATTCCGTCCTAACTTAATTTCTTTCAAACACCAGAACCTTTGTACTTACTCGCATAAAAATCAAACCGAATCAAATAAAAATCTATAATCAAATAATTTTTCAGATTAGGTTCTCTTGATCTATTGGGTAGAACAGATTAGAAAAACAGCACGAGTTAAAAACAAGTAAGTAATATGACATAGTTACAGTATGTTAATTTTATATACTATAGCTGCACACCGTGTCCCGCACCATGCTAGGCTAGGCGGAGGGAACCTCGGGACCTAGTGGTATGGTCCCATTCCCATTAAGAAACTTCTATTCTCCACTTTACACCAAATTCTGGCATATGTACTAAGTTTCTTACAAAAGTTGTGTAAACTTTTATAAGAAACTTAGTACATTTGTTAAAAAACTAACCATTCTCTAATTTCTTACTAATTTAAATTATTTACTTATTAAAATTGTTTTTAATTTAAACATATAATACATATTTTAATAAAGTACATATGTATAAAAATAGTTTCAAGAAAACAAATAAGTGTTAGTATAAATAAGATAAATACAAGAAATAACAATAAATAATATATAAATAATTAATAAGCTTGCATAAAGAAATGTATATATTACAAAATTAGAAATACACATATTACAAAATTACAATTTTCCAACAGAAAGGAAAATTAACGTAGGTTGGTTACGTAAAAAATAACGTTAAAAAATAATGAAATAATTATGTATTAGGTCCCTCAATTAGTGCTCATTTATTTAGTATTTATATTAAAGTAACAAATGTACATAATTTATGATTATTATAATATGATTTCGCTTTATTTTGCTGTAAACATATTAAAAGCAATTAAAAAATTATTATGAAATTTCAATTAAGTATTCGCACAGCACTACTGGATTAAAAGCTCAGCTATAGAAGTACATATATAATTATTAATATTTATTAATAGAGCAGGAGCATGGCATCTGACTGTAAATGCAATGTTCTATGCGGGTTCTATTCCCACTCAGGGAAATGAATTACTTTAATTTTGTTGCTCTGGGACCAAAATGTAGAGCAGCATTAATTTCAATCACTCAACAAACAATATCTCCGAAATTGTCAATCAAGTAATTGATGTACAAAATTTATAATTATAAGTAAACAATGATATGATTCAATATGTGATCATTTTCTTTAATATCTTTTACACAACACTTTTTTTATAATATATTTGTACAATTCTTTTGAATTAAAATTTAACTTCCATTACCTACTTTGTGTCGAGAGGAGATCTAGAGGCACTGCCTGTTAAGTACCGCAACCCAATGACATGCTTAAAATATTGAATATTTAATTTCTCAAACCCGCAACCCATCATGTTTACAGTGTGTGTGTGTCTCTGCTCCATGACAGGCTCCATAATTTAATATTTTTTTTAATATACTATCAATGAAAAATTCAAATATTCATTATTTTAGACAAATTATACTTTGATAAGAGGTCTCTCTCTTAATATATTTTTTTGTTACTTTTCTACTTAATTATACATTTTGAAAAAATTTGCAGATACAAAATAAGAGGAATAAGTACATTTCGCAAGTGCCTACTAATAAAAGTTTTATTTTATAACCAAAACCTAAAGGCATAAATTATCCAAATATAAGAAATATTTAATGTTAAGAGATACTATTCCCCTCTTTTATAATTTTGTGGACTAATCAGCTTCACACTGTATCCTGCACACAGCAGGAGAGGAGAAGGAACCTAGTGTAAAGACACTCCGTTCCCCACTTTCCGCCAAATTATGGAGGCATAGCGTGTTGAGTAGCAGAACTTAACGCCGCACTCGAACGATTTTATTACTCTTTTTTATACTCTCCTATGTTTCTGGCTGCCCAGCATACAGCTGGGTAGGCAAAATTAATTATCAAAATTGGTACCCAGAAACCATCCAATTTTCAAGACACTGCATGTTGAGTGACAGAACGTAAAACCATACTTTGTCTTGGTACAACTTTCAAGAGCAATGAAATGATCACAGCTCAGCCCTAATGGGAATCCAACCCCACACAATAGAGTATATTAATATAAAACATTTTTATTGATAAAAAAAAATTGCATAGCCACATGCCAGATTTAATTTTTTTTTTGGGTTTAAATATTATTATATTTCAGTTACAGTTTACATGAAAAAGTTCATATATATATATAAAAAAATACAATAATAAATAATAATTTTTTTTTTTTTAAAAAGGTGTTATTTTTTGCAGCAATGTTATTATTATAAGAATCTTATATAAGGCTTAATTTTCTAAGTGCAATGTTAAGGATTAAATTATACTAAATTTATATTCATTATTAGGCATTACTTTGCCAATATTCTTCATATATATGTTGATACTAAACAAAATATTATTTTATTTAATAATTATAATATTAGGTTATATATTGTCTACATCTTTTACAATTATATTTCCTAAGAAATCTTATGAAACATAACCTCCAAGATTAGAATAAAATATTTTTAGAAAATATATAAAAATTTCACATTGTTTAGTCCCTTATGTAAATATATTAAACATAACAAAATTAAATTATAAGCTAACTTACTATACTCAGCATATAAATGCTGAGTACATATTGTAAATATTTGTTTATTGTAATCTGAAGGTTGTATTTTTACTGGATAGCTCTTTCTACAGAACAATTAGTATGTGTTTTCTATACAATATGACATTAGGAAGTGAATTGTAATTATGATTTCTTAGTAGGTAGTCAGAGAATTTAAACCATGAACAAGATGAACGGGTTCCAGTCCCACTAGATTTCAATTAATTTTCTAATGTTTTCTAGTAATATTATTGTAAGTTGCAAGGGAGTTTATTTCAAAGAAATATATAAAATTGCCTTATAGTAAATTATTTTTTTAATAAGTTGTATAGATTCTTTATATTTCATAATAGTTGTATACATGATTTTATTATATTATCTGTATTTTCAGTTCCACTAAGATATATTAAGTATGAAAACAAAGCTCAACATGCATTTAAAAGTATTAAAAATTATCATCTATAATTTCACCAAATATGAAGCCACTTACTGTATCATTTTCCTCCTTTAAGGCTTGATAGAGTTTGTCCCTTTTAGTGATAAGTTCGTTTTGTTGTTGTATCAAATCCAAATGGTAAATAAGAAGATCTTTGAGTTTTTTATTTTGGTTTACAGCAACTGTCAACTGGTCGGCCAATTTCGGTACTTCAGGTGTTGAACTTGTATTTTTATCATCTACCGTAACACAATACGTTGATATTTCAACTTCCTTTTCAAGCTGAAGGGGCGGCCGCCTCTCAGCACTTTGTGAGTGACATGCGTAAATGTGATCGAAGGGAAAACTCAGCAGACCGTCTTTCGATTCCAATTGATTGAGCGTGGACAGTTCCGCCGAGAAATTCACCAAATTCGTTTCATTTACACTATTGCGACTGTTCATTTTTATGAAAGCCAATCGTAAATCACTTACGACAAGCCTGCCGGCTGTCAAAACTTAACTACACGAATTTAAATCTGTTCGTATCATTACAACGGCTGATCTTTTCACTGTACACCACAAATCTCTTAGCGAGGAGAAAAATATTTGATATATTCATCCGGTATTACATTGTCAAAACATCGACAAATCTACGTATTATACTCAACTAGTGTTTTATTCTGACATTTCATTCACGCACATGTAAAATGATAAAAAGATGCAACATTAAAATAGTTGCGACAATAAAAAAAATATAGTAATTTAACGCAGAGAAAGACATTCGAATTAGTGTAAATTATAATTGAATTGTTGTTTTAATTACATCACTTTATTATTATCAATACTTTATGTCAGTAATAAATCCATTGCAAAATTCAACGTCTAGCGTCAAGGCGTCAACCGTAGACATTTGTTGTTTTTTTACTTGTTTTGTTTGAGGTCCCGGCTATGGAGTTTGAAGAAACAGCCGCTTGCTCGCAACCATAGACAAAAAAAATGTAAGTAAATATTAAATTTTGAATAAAAATATTGATTGTTTTTCGAACAATCTTAAAACGATAATTATTTTTAATAAACTTTAATATAATATATTATGGAATTACAGTAGTACGTTAAGAAAACACTATTTGTAGTTATTTTTTCTCAATAATGCACTTAAATTTATATATTCCAATAAAAACTCATAGTCGCGTCGACAGATAATATTGTCTTTTTAAAATTTTACTTAGTTATGACTTATATAGTGCTAGTCAATAATTTTTAAAATTAATTCTGCTAAAACATCATTTCGAGTTGTGCTATCTAGCGCCACTGGCGCATGTGCACAGACAACGTATGACAAAATCAATATCTGTATGTCATCGTTTAAACATTTATAATGAACCGGTACATGAACATTTAATTCGTTTCAAAATCTACCTGTATACAATAAAATAAATTAATAATCGACAAAAAATGCTATACTCAAAACATATTAATAGCTAGAATTTGTTAAAATAAATCCTTAAATTTTCCTTGAAATCGCCTCGAAATATTAGCGTGCATTCCGTTGTAAATGAACTCTGGCCACCTACAAAAATAAGTGAGATATTAAACGGTATAGTACGGCCTGCGTAGCAAAAAGCAACCGCGCTAACGACGTCACGCTGCGAGTTGCGAATCGGCGTTTGCGTACACCTACATACTCGTAGCACACGCTGTGACTCGTTGCGCCCACGCGGTTTCACTATATATTCAATTGTTTTTTTAATTAATTTAATATTGAATCTATAAAATGGTTAAGTAATAATATATTATCTATGTGTACGAACTCCATTGAAAAAACACCCTAAAAATAGATTTTTACTAGGTATATAATGTAATAAAAATATTCGGAAAAAGTGGTTAAAAGTTATGAAAAGAGCAGTTTGTTTTACGGCCTCTAGTTGTTGTTAAGATAATTTCGTAAAGTAAAATAGAAATAAAAATTTCAAAAATGTTTAAAATTTTATCTGGGGGTTATAGCAACAAATAAATTTTTTATCCCGGAATTCCCGCGGGATAGAGATTTACACGGAAAAAATCGTGTTTGCCGTGTTTACTGTTCACATACCTAAATAGATATGAAAGAACTAACAAAACAAATAACATATTTCTATTGAATACGACAATTTTTGCGAAGAAAATCAAATGAGACATTTAATATGTATAACAGTATAAATATATAACCATACCATAATAGACAACCAATTTTGCGAAAGCATCTGAAAGCTTTCTTCGTACATGCTAGTACTGCCATTTTGTGTTTCTCTTGTGGATTCGGTCGGCTAAACAGACTCCGCATCTTTCTTTCCTTCTTTTTCTGTAATACTACTATACACTAGTCGAGCGTTTCGCTGCCGTTGCTGGTACCGATGTCGTTATACTGCATCAGTACCATCATTGCATTGTTTACAAAGTCAAAGTCAAAATATCTTTATTCCATAAAAATGCTTAACAATTACGGCCTAAGGTACAGCTATGCTGACGTTTCTCCATCTCCTCAATGCAGCTAAGGGACTTTAACTTTGTTACCGGCACTAATACGTCTTTCCACATCCATTTCGTATCTGTAAACATACTTCCGTCTCTACTAAGCATATTTTACAAATAACCATTCAAGCTGATCTTGCAGTTCGTTCCTTCTTTCAAATACCAGAACCTTTGTTTTATTTGCATTCAGGCTTAGTCTTAGATATTACACACACAGGCTGAGTGATCTCTGTAAAAAGATTTTACAGCCTGCAGCACAGATCCGCTCACATTCTACCAGGATGGTATTTCCCATAATGTCTTTCTCACAATCCTATCAAATGTCTTTTTCAAAACCACAAAAGTATAGAAAACCTTTTAGTTGACACGCCTCGATAATATTAGTATAATAGAATAATATTTTGTCAATACTTACAGAGCCACGACGTGCAGGCCGTTGCAGAGGTGACCTCGAGTTCCTTAGTACTTGCCCGTAATTAACGGGGGACAACTCACGACGTATCATTCTGACGCTGCTAGTCTCTTTCCATACTCCTGAGGACAGGCTAGGGCTCGCGCAAGGCTGTTCGCTATCAGCCTAGA
This sequence comes from Heliconius pardalinus sergestus, assembly GCA_001486225.1. Lineage (NCBI taxonomy): Eukaryota > Metazoa > Arthropoda > Insecta > Lepidoptera > Nymphalidae > Heliconius > Heliconius pardalinus. Next base: position 15,464 of record FASU01003813.1, on the reverse strand, counting down.
ATTTTACTTATATATTACCAAGTAATCATATAAATATTACCCAGTAATAGGCATTATTAGTTGCTGAAAATCAATCTGGAATTCGTTTAGAAAAATTATTATTAATTAGTTATTAATATTAATAGGTAATAAAGAAAGTGAAGAAAATATTATATTCTATCTAAAATTGAAAAGTTGGGTTTTAGTGCATATACACATCTAGAGCTAAGTGAAAATAAATTTAATGAGATAGCAAGACTTCATATGTATAAATAATATCCGTTGATAAAACGTTAAAATATACTCTATTTTGTGTTTATATAATAAAATATAATAGAAATAAATAAATAAACCAACCTCATAGCCCTGCCAATTAATAGATATCAAAATATAATAAACACGCCCCTTTCAGACCTGCGTGGACATCCATATCTAAAAAAAATCACTGAACCGATTTTGATTAATTTAGTCTGTTGCATTAGCTGGAATATAGCTCTACCTAGTCTGTTTTAAATAAGAAACAATTAGGATAATAAGACTTAGTTTCCGAGAAATTTGTGGATAAACATACGAAACTTGCGGAATTAGCATACGTTCTTTAAAGCTTAAATAAATTATTATAGTCATTTGAGTATTCTTTGATTGCAACAATACCATAGATACATACTCGTACATGTAAAACTAATGATAATCTCTTTTTTTGAAGTCGGTTAACGAATAAAGTGCTAAAGATAGTAAAATTATAAAATTACGCTAAAAACCTACGGATAAATCTCCGCCGTTAATCTTATTACGTTCAAAGTAGATTAATAATAATTTTATATATAAAATTCTTTGCATTTCCACCATTTTACGCATAGATGCTTCCATAATAAGATTATGTTTAATGAATAAAATATATATATCTACAGATTACGAACTTTTCAGGAGATTACGAAGAACGGGAACACTAATTAGTGTTAAGACATTCCGTTCCCCACTCTCATTGATATTTCAAAGACATTGTGTATTAGGTTTCGGAGCCTAACGCTACGCTTTTTCTAGCAGAGCGTAGAAATGAAAACATTAACTATATTATTTTATTTTATCAATATACAAATATACGTTTATACGTAATATTTAAATATATACGTTTTTAATTGAAAAATTTTCAACGCAATTCTTTTGAGAGGTTTACCTGTTTATTAAATTAAACTGAATATGAGAACGATGGTTTATTTCATTACTACTTATTCGAAGTTGAATTATAATGATTTTTGTATTTTAATTTTATGTGAAATTAAAATACGCTGTAGTCACATAACACTTTATACCCTACTTTCTGTTAATATTAATAGATTAAGAAATAACGAATAAGAAAGACAGATCTATTCTATACAATATTTGTAATTTGTAGATTTAAGCAGACAACCTTCAAGTACAAAGGGAACTGTCTTTGATTTCTTATATGGATTTTAGCTAAGATCGAGCTCTGTGGAAGCTATATTCGCCTTCAGAACTCTGATAATAGCACACAGGAAAAAAACTCCTGGCCTTTTTATATCTGAGGCATTGTGCTCCAAGGTTATCATCAAGTCAACGCAAAATTTGCGTTACATATTTTGCGTTCGCAGAAGAGCAACCTGCGACCAGTTGCTTTTTACAAACACACTCGGAAGCTTCAAGTCATAGGAAATGAAGAGCGTCGCCTGAGATGTCGCCGTGGTACCATCTAGGAACTACGTCGGAAGGAAATGCCTTGCTATGTCTTGTCCTGGAGTTAGACACACCAGATGCCTAAGGAAGCAACGGCTGGATGTCGTGATGCAAGAGAGCCAATAGACTAACCACCGAGGATGTTGAATAACATGCAAAGTAGATTAAGTTGGGAAAAAAGACGCCGGCAATAATTAAAACTAAATTGGAAAGAAGATCCTTTCTCCCGTGATATGCTAAATAAAAGAAAAAGAAAAATTTAATACATCGGCGTAGAGTTTTTCTTTTATTTGTAAAGAAATAAAGAACAACATTTTTTTGTTATTTTAGATTATTTTAGTAACAAAACGCTTTAAACGGCAATATTAGTCAAGACGTTTCCCGCTTTCCATCCATATTCTGCTTTCGAGACGTTGCCTACTGAGTGAAGTGAAATAAAAATAAATATAATCATCCCCCAGTGAGTCCCGTTGCCTTATTTCTTTTCCGGAATGAGTATATAAAAATATTCATTTTATAGAATTAAATTCTAAATAAAGTTTATTTCATAGAAAGTATAGTATAATAAAAAATAAATTAAATAAACGCGCGGAAAGGTGCCTGTCTACAATCTACATTATAGGCTTATCAAATAGGCTACCTTTCAACGATTCTAAATAGAAAATATAATTCAAATACAAATATTGGTACCATTAATATTCCTCTTATGTCTATGGCATGATATTTTTTTTTGTAGTGCTTGTGCACAGATGGACAAAGGAACCCCAAACTAAAAGGTACGGAACTCTGATAAAAGATATCATTGGAACGTAGCGTGTTTATCTACTCGATGGTTATGGATTTGATTTGTTTTCAGGGAATGATTACTTAACATTCAATAGCGAGTAATAATAAATTGAGACTTAATAGTCTTATTTTATTTATTACCTTAACCACTCTTATTAGTGGCCCCATTCGTGCTCGCACTGATAACAAGGCAAAACGCGGCGTTGGGTTCTGCGACCCAACACACAATACCTCAAGAATTTAGTGGAAAGTGGGGATTGAAGTGTCTTAATATTAGGTTCCCAGGTTCCCTCTGCTTACCCTGCCATATGCGGGATACTACAATTTGTGTTAACAACGTTCAAAGGCTTACCTGCTATCGTATGCCTTCGTACATTTTACATTTATTCTCATACGTCTGGTTATTTATAGACTAAAAGTATTATGTTTCTTATTATCTACATTCTAGATCGATACGTACTACCTATCTTCCTTTCTAACTTCACGCTGAATAAACACAAAGCAGGCAGGAATCTGGGAACCTAGTGCATCATTTTTTGGAGTGATATCAAATATAATAAGACATGGAGTGGCGAAGCTTTCTCTAATCACATAAGGAGCTATTCATTTTGTAAATTGAAATTCTAAATATTCGTTGTTGAACATGTCACTGCCACATGATATACATGATGAGCGATAGAGGTATACAGACACCGTAGCGCTTGTCTCTTCTTTCTCTCTTATTACCCCGCTCGAAATAAAGCAGACAGGATAAAACCAGACCAACTGAACTGACCGTTAAGTGACCGTAAAGAGACTCGCCCGTCGAGGATTAGGTCCTCCTGGACAGCTTATAAAAATTGGCAAACCTAAGTTTACGCGCATATGCACTCATTTTGTATCAATGAACTACAAATATAGGTTTGTAATTTTTTTTTCAAAGAGTTTTCTCGCCCTGCTATATGCGAAAGATGATATGGAACTAAAAGAAAATTTATTCCAATTCAACTACTTAATTATTTACCTTAGAAGGGCTATAAGGCTAAGGCTAAGAAAATCGAGAAGAAATCTTTATATTCAAACACTAAATATATATTACATCGAAATTTTAGGTTTAAGGTTTATCCGTAGGTTTAATAATATAATAAAATTCTGATCAAAAGACACAAAATATTAATTATAATATAATTATATATTGTGTTGTCAATCAAGATTGTCAGTTTACTATAAAACGCATGTACAGACTAATTATTGCTTTTCGTATCTTTAATTTTATTTAACAGAAGATTTTTTTTATCAAATGTTGTTTAATTCTAAGTAGGTATTACTTAAAAATTTAATTAAATTAGTCGAGTAATACTTGCGAGTTACGAAATAAAAGTAAAAGTAAAATTAGTAAGAGGAAAGTAATTGAGGAAAAAAATCTATATACGAGAAAAAAATGAATTAGTGAAGTGAATGAATGAATTAAATTTCACTAACCTTAGTTTAGCTTATCTGTGCTCCGGTGCTAAAAATATTATTAGTACTAAATTATTTAAAAAAATGAATGTATTGTGTGAAGAATATATATTTTGTAAAAAATATATAGATAATTATAATAATATTATATATAAAGTTTATATAAAAACTGATGATAATGAACGAGAATGGTATTGAAGTTCTCAGTGCCGCGTTTGATGTACCTTTGTCAAAAAATAAATAAATAAATGTGGATTATACAGAGATGGAAGTCTCAGGGCTCCTTTTACGGGACCAACATATAGCTTCACACTGTATCCCGC
>FASU01003792.1:0-17948 GCA_001486225.1 Heliconius pardalinus sergestus | reverse complement strand
TTCTAAATAATAATTATTATTGTTCTGGCATTTCAAAGAAATTAAGAAAGAACGAATTGCAAGATCAGCGTAAATGAAAAGATATTAGAACAACGGAGTGGTATATTTTAAAAGTATGTTTAGTAGAGATTAAAGATAAGAAATGGATGTGGTATTGCTGCCTGTAACAGAATTGACGGCCTATAGGTGTATCTCACACAGAATAGCGGGTACTGGCGAGGATGTCAATGTGTGAGAATGAAGAAGAACGTGCTCTAGTGGTTAAGGCATGTCGAGCAAAATAATTCACGAAAGAATGGCAAGAAATACCTCCCGAGGGCATATATAAAGAGATTTCAGTGGGCGGCGAGAGAGATATGCAGGAACAGTAGCTCTTGGCGCTCCGTTCTGTGGTTTTTTCCTCTTTTGAGCATTTTCACATAACTCTTAACCCTACTAAATCATATTGAAAATGGAAGTGAAAATAATACAGCCATGATTATATAATTTGCTGATGGCAACTGTGAATGAAGTTCCAATAACAATGACATGTATGAAACGTTTGGCGAGATTGTCACACGTCACACTTGGTGTCATCTATTCATGTGTCAACTATTTTATTGTATAGATAGGAACTTTGTTTAATGCAAAAATTTTATTGAAAGTTATCCAAAATAGAAAAGTGATTTTAATTAAATAGGTACTTACAATTTTAAAATACTAGTTAGTGGACTTTAAGGATGCGTACATAGATGATGTTTTGTTTTAAGTTGTATTGTTGACGAATTTTAATTTCTGTTTCTATTTAATTTTCACACGAAAATATTTATTCGAACTCTCTGAAAAGTAGTTTTTATAAAATCAATAAATATATATAACAACTAATTGCTTTACGAGTTATGAAGGGCTCAAAAATAGCTTCCTAACTTGGTTTTACACGCTGGCGCGTATAAGTATGTGTGTTTGATGAAGGACTTATTGAGTGACATTAAAACTAAAAAGTAGAAAATAATATTTATTTATAAAAATAATTCTTTTTTGTTGTAAGGGATCGTAATGTTTAGGTTTACTCCCGTCCCGACGCACTGTTTAATTTGCAAGACATTGCGTTTTGGGTAGCGGAACCCAACGTCTTACTAAAGCTAGAAATAGAAAATTAATTAGAATCACGTCCAGAAATCGAAAATCGAACCCACAACCGTCACGATTACTGTCAAATGCCGCTGCGCCACGACACTAATGGAAATATTTATACTTATACATCTTTATACTATTTAAACTTGGTTTGAAGATGTATTCTGTGGCTTACGATTTTATACAAATGCTTCTCATACTTAAAACTAAACCTGGAAAATACTTATTATCAAATTTATATGTACGTGCAGGATAGGTTATCAAAACCTGTTAACCCAAAATCATGAAATTTGATAAAAAGTAATAACTCACTGTTAAAATAAAGGAAAAATCAAATAATTGATAATTTTAAATTTCGAGACGGATAAAAAAATATTTCAAAAACTTTACTTCTATCACTTGTGTAAAAAAATTTTGTTAATATTCAATGTCCAGAATTTATAGATTGTTGTTTAATTATATTATGGTTTTTAGGCGGGTCAAATGAACACAGATTACTTCGCTATCATGTTGAATATGAAGTATGATACATTTGACATAATGAATATACATAATTGTCAACTGTCATATGAGTTATGACAGCTTGAGATAACACTCAACTGAACTAAATTTTATGTAAAATAAATCGTTTAAACATTTATTAACATATGATGTAGGCTAATTAATATTATCATTTTTATTTAGTTTTTTTTTATATTCATGTATATTTCGTTACTATTCATGGTTATGTCATATAATATTTATTCCCGATAACAGGTGGGAATGATGAATCCGGCTCAAGACGGTCTTGCTCCTCCAGGCGGAGCACCATCGTATCAACAACCATTATACTTACAAGAACCCCATACACCTGTTACTTCACATAAGTACGTACTATTAAAAAAAAGACATTTTTTCGCTTTATTTTGTTCAAAATATAATACATTTTCATTATTATAGTAACGCTGCTGCTCCAGCCGGTAATTATATGATACAACAACAACCTGGTGGGCAGCAACAGTTACTAATGTTACAGCCAAGTCAAGTCATGAGTGGCCCGCCTACACCAAATACTCCAACACAGCCTGGACCTGTTTATGGATCCCCACAGAGGGCTTCTCCTCCAGGCACCACAAGTGATGATTCAGATGATAGTGTACCTTCACATCATTCTCAGGTAAAAACTAAGCAGAGCCAGGCACAATAAATCATTAATCCAACAAAAATATATTTTCTGTCATATATTGATTTGATTTGCACTACATTTTTTTGCCAACATTATTTTAAAGTTCTAAATCAAAATACTAATTCTATTATGTAATTAATTTAAGAAAGATATACTTTTAAAGTAAAAAATAATATTCATATAATATTTTATATTTATCTGTAGTTCATTGGCATATACATTTCTTATAATTATACATTGTCTTTAGTGAAATTTACCATAAAAACTAATAAATTCGTTGTTTGTTGGTAGTTGCCTGGTGATGCAGAAAGCCTTCTGCCTATCCATTATTGCTCAGCGAGCCGGCAGCAACAAACTACGCTTCATCAGGTATAGGCAAATTTTATCATTTACAATGTAGATTGGTATTAATTTAAGAAACTATTTAGTAGATTTGTATTGCCAATGGACTAAACACTAAATTGAAAAAAATATATTGACTTTTACATTGCTTTATATAGATTGGTGTAAGCAATATGGGTGTTAAGAGGTCATCACCAGAACCAATTGATAATGGAGTTAATCGTGGGCAAATGCAAAAGAAACCCAAAGTGCAAAAAAAGAAAAAAAAGAGGGATCCTAATGAACCACAAAAGTGAGTATACAAAAAATAATATTAAGGTTAAAACTTAATATAAAATTATTATATTTTAATTCTTTGCAGACCTGTATCAGCATATGCATTATTTTTTCGGGACACACAAGCTGCAATCAAGGGTCAAAATCCAAATGCTAGTTTTGGAGAAGTATCTAAAATCGTAGCATCTATGTGGGATGGGTTGGATTCAGAACATAAAAGTGTGAGTTGTAATGTGCAATTCTCTATATTGTTGAATAAAATGTTTTATTGTGTTTTTATTTTTTACTGTTGGTATTTTTTATTAGGTTTATAAACAAAAAACTGAAGTAGCAAAGAAAGAATATCTGAAAGCTCTGGCGGCATATCGAGCCAGCTTAGTATCTAAGGTATGATATTTCATTTATTACATACATATATTTAATATTTCTATATCAAAACTCCTAATCACTTCAAATATTTGAAAACTTGAAATCATTATATAAGTACCTAGAGACCCTTAAAATTCAGGTTACTGGTCAAACTACAAGGTCTAAATTAGCGAGTAATTTATTAGCTAGACATATTTGTAGCCCCAAAATGTTGTTGAATAGTTAGTGAGTAATTTAGTGAAATCAGTCCATTAAATTGTATTCTTTCGGACGAGTAGCACCCCATGATCCATGCTCAAAGCTCTAGGTTCTGTTGGTTCACTGAGTAAACTGGTCCAAACCTAAATTAGTAGAGTGCATTAGTTGCAGCAAATATGTTGTTTCGCAGTAGTTATGATTAATCAAATTTAAAAGTTGTATAACTTTTAAATTTGTTTAATAATTGTAAATCCAAATATTATTAACCACACAAATTTCCTCATCCACTTCTTTTAAAATACCCTGAATTAAGATTTGTTTGATCATTTTAGTAAATTTATTGCATTCTACCCTGTTCATCTTGCAAAACACTGTTACTACTTTATATATACTGTATACTGCAAACGATTTTTGGACAGTGGCGGCAAGTATTTAACCTATTAAATTACTCACTATTCAACTAAAATACTAGCATAATGTGAACAAGGAATTACTGTCAAAGAATAGTTGCTACTAACATCTGCAAATTATCAATTTAAGGGTATATTTCTGACTCATAAAATATTAATTTTCCATCTTAAAATAAAGTCATACAATAAAAATAAAGTAAATAAATACTCTTGATTATTATCTACTCTTGATAAACTATGAATTATGAAGTTTCAATGAAAAAAAAAACACATAATAATTGCCTTATTTTGATATAAATATATTTACGCAATTGTACATAATATATTATGTATGTTCTTACGTTTTAATCTTTTCTGGTATATAATTATGTGGAAAACGTCTAAATAAATGTAGAGCTAATTTATATTATCAATTTAGACGAAACTAAAGTGAAACCGTTTACGGTTTTTTAAAACCCCTAAGTAAATATCGTAGTAGCATCGAATTGCGCTCAATAAACGTGAGTATTATATTTATCACTGGCAACTCGGAGAACGCTTTATGACAGCTCTGAATATTGATACTTGAGTTGAGCGTTCATTGTTTGATATTTAGTCCGCTATAATTCTTGTAAGCGCGTTGTTTTCTCACTTTAAATTCGTTTAAATGGTAAATATTTAAAAACAATAATTCTTAAATTAGCACGACAGAAGAGCTTTAAATCTTTGTTACATTTACAACTTGACCGTGTGTTCAGTCAATTCCACGCGTCTTTCAAACCGGTAAGCTTTTGCATAAAGCTTTTTCTTAATATGATCGAACTTTTAAATAAGATATAGTTTAAAAGAATATGCCGTACGTCAAAGTAAAAAAGTGGTGTTAAAATGTTATTGCTATTGTAATTAAATGTTTTTACCGTAATAATATAATAATAAAAAAATCTAGCGTATTAATATTACTCCTTTCTTTAATTGTGGGTTTTATACATTCTTATAAAGAATAATAGATACTAAGTATGTAAATATTATTTCTAAGGGAGGCGAACAAGAAAACCAAGTAATGTACAATCACAACAATTCAAATGCAAATTATGGAAATTATTATCAAGGACAAGCATATGGAAATGGACACACTCCTCAAAGCTATGCGCCAAACACCACACCTCAAGGTTATACACCTCAAAACTTTTCTGGAGGTCAACCACCATCTACATTTGCTGGACCTTCCCCTCAAAGCTACCCACCCAACTCCCAACAGTCGCCACAAGGCTATCAAGGGAATATGGGTCATAATCCCCAAACTTACCAAGTAAGTACTAAAGATATTTTAAAAATATTCCTTTTTTTTGGGAAGACTTTGTTTTTTATTATAGTAAGTTTTTGTGAACTTGAAATTAAATAATATATTTCATAGGTCAGTAAATAATAATTTGATGTATTAGTTATTAAAACTTTGTATTTTTCACTAGGGGGTAACAGGTCAGTCACCTCAAGGCTACCAAGTTAATTCAACAACTCCTCAAACATGTCAGTCCAATATGGTGCAGTCTCCAAGAAGTTATCAAGCAGCACAATCTCCTAACTATGCTGCTAATTCTGGACTATCACCCCCAGGCTACAGACAAGTTCAATCACAATCTCCTCCAGTCCAATCGGTTCATGTTGCAATGCAGTACCATCATTCTCAACAGGTAAGCATAATAGATTAATTTGTTATATATTAATGTTCTTTTAATATCTATATTTTTTATTAATTGGATGACTAGATATACTATAACTAAGTGCTGTTTGACTGTTTTCATATTACTTCCATTTACCACTCATTGTTAGTAAAAATAGACAAAATTTTCAGGCATTGCTTACTAAAATATGGAACTGTTCCAGTAGGAAAATGTAAATAATTTAATAAACATTACCTAGACTAAAAATCAATATCCTAACTATCATGTAAATAATCAGGCATGCTCCGACCGTGCCGTAACATTATTATTTTTTTTATTTTTCTAGACCAGCTATATAAATAACAACTTTTACTAATGTGCCACTTCCATGTTTATTATATTTTATCTGGTCTATAACAGTTCTTATTTTTATATACCAATGTAAAATGGCTATTGAGCTAAAAATATATTTTGCTAAAAAGGCATATATTATATCTTATTGTTAACTTGGATTATTGTGGGTATTGATTGTTCAAGGTTCAATAAGCTTTGCAACAAAAAAATCTCATTCACATCAGTCTATTAGTTTCAAGGATATACATTTACAGACAGATAGAAACTTTCAATATTACTTATATTTTTTAGTGTTTTTACACCCCCTTGCATTGATATTTTGCAAATACAGTCAATGTAGAGACGCAAATATTCTATTGTTATGTTATAGTATAGATAACTAAATATTCCTTTCTTCAATCTGCCATTATGATTGAATATTGAGTTTGGGCATTTGAATCGGACTACAATGCAATAATTAATTATACAAGCATTTTAAGCTTTATTAATCTATACTTATAATAAAGTCGTAAGAGCGTCGGTGTCTGTACTTGGAAGATATTTAAAAAAAAATGTTATTGGGAACCTTTATTAACCTAATAGAACCCAAAACAATGATTTTTAAAATTTTTGTCTGTTTGTCTGTGCGTTTGTTATCTCTAATCTCAGAATCGACTTATGCGGTTTTCACTTTTGGATTCTGGCAAGCTTCCGAAAACATATAGGGCTTATTTTATTACAATCAGTTCATAAATATAAAAAGTTATGTCAATTTAAAGTATTTAGTTCGACAAATTTGCTAATTGCCGTAACAGTTATTTTATACAACTGTTTTACTGAATTGACTGAATCTTTAGTTTTTAATTTCTTTGCAGAATAGCAATGCAGATAGCTAAATATTATTATTGTTATTGTTAACATGTAATTGTGACGTACATTAATCCATTGAACAGATGCAACAGGCTCACCAAGTGCAGCAATACCAACAACAGCATCAACATCCTCCGCCACAGCAACAAATGCATCAGCCACCCCCACAGACAATCCAACACCAGCAAGCCCAACATCAACAAGGTCAATCCCAGCATCCGCAGTCTCAGCATCAGCAGACCCAGCAGCAACAAGCTCAACATCAGCAAGTCCAACATCAGGTCCAACATCAGCAAGTCCAGCACCAGCAAGTCCCACATCAGCAGGTTCAACAGCAGCAGTCTCCGCATCAACAGCCACAACAAAGCCAACAGCATCAGGCACAACAAATACAGAATTTAAAACCTGATCAATCCCCTAGTAGGGCTAATACTAATTCTGGAATGAATGGACCACACCAGTCTCCAGAGGTATGATATAATTACAATCCCTTTTTTTAATCAATCATAGAGTAATGGCAAATAGACTACCTTAACTGCAGGTTCCTGTTGCCTAACCTGCTATATCAGGGATACAGTGTGAAGCTATAAAAAATACAGATGCAAATATACTGCAGAGTGGTATATTGTCTAACATCTCTGACATCTTCTGATATGATGATCTGGATTAGCAAGTTATTTTTATTTTCCCATTCTTGCATGACAATGAGTGGCATTGAGTTCAGCCACTCAATAACAAATAGACAAATTCACATGAAGTATGTGAGATAAAACTGGAAATTGAATAAAAAATCTAAATCTAAGTAAAATATATGTGAACATGAGTCGCATATAGTTTTTTTTTAATTATTGGCATAATACAAGTATCAGTTGAGCATATTAATGATTAAGGACAATTAATATAATGCCTACTTATAATTATAAACAAAATTTAAAAAAATATAGTAAGTTTCATAAAAATATTTTACATAAGCATGTCTTTTGCTAGTTGCCCATGTCCAGTATACAGCATTAATCTTTTCAAAATAATTATTAGAAATTGCATTTGAAAATCATTAACAACTATATGATAAACATGTTTTTATTTTACTTTAGCAAAATGAAAATGGAAGCACACCATCTTGTATACGCCAAGGCTGTACAAATCCTGCTATATCTAACAGTGAATGGGAAGATGAATACTGTTCAAATGAATGTGTTGTCAGCCATTGCAGGTAACTGTCTAAAATAGCAATTAATTTAATGAAGCTATTTTATTACCTATGATGTATATAACTTCAGTTTTGATCTTCACTCATATTAACTCTAAATATAGCATCCTAAATGTATACCAAGGGAACCTAATGTTAAGACACTTTAATCCTCACTTTCTGCTGTATTTTTGTTGTAACATTGCATGTTAAATGACAAATAAAAAAAATTCATTCCCCCCATTGAGAAATGGAACAACATCCATTGCGTTTACAGTCAAATGCCGCTATAGCTGTAGTCTATTTGTTACTTACGCCTATCTTTTATTTTACAGAGATGTCTTCAGCTCGTGGGTAGCTTCTAACACAAATAATCAAATACAAAATTTCTCAGCAGTTAAGTAACAAATTATGTAGAAGACATATCAAGGTTGAAAATAAGCTGTGAATAATAATTAAAAATTATTAATATGATATTTTGCCTTGTTAAAGTACAGTTATCTATTAACTTGTTATAAATATGTGCCACAGCCAATATGGTTTTCTCATGTTAGGAAATTCTAATAAATTTTCGACATGTAACAAGAAGTTAATTTTTAAAATTTGGAGTGCCTTGACAAAATCTTGTGTTTTAAAAGACTCTGTGTATAATTTCACTTCATTGTTTGAGATGAAATCTTTGTCAATAACATTTTTGTAAATCTATAATTATCTCAATATGTGCATAAGCTATTGAGCCTCCAATGCAGCTTCGATACATACTTGCAATTGATTAATTCAAGGATGTAAAAACAAATTATTTATCCACATTGCTTTAAAGAAGCAATAATTATTATTGTATGTATTATAATAAAAAAATAAATAAGTATCTGAAAAATAATAATAAAATAATTATTGTGAGCATTCATTAGTTAATATTTAACTATGTTTCGCCTTAAATATTTTTGAATTTTGTTTTTTAATTAGTATTGTAAGTAAAAAAAACTTAAACACAATGGATGTTCTACAAAATTGATCTAAAATCTTTTTAAAGCACACAAAGATGTGTGATTTATTTGTATGGTTGTAGCAAATCATCACAAATAATATTAGGTATCACAATTAAATATTGCCTAATTAAACATTAATTTAATCCTATGTTAAACGATGTATTCTTGATAGCAATATCAATTATTCCTCTAGAAAGTTGTGCTTAGCATAGGATATAGCTGGACCAAAATTTCCTTTATATTCAAAACAATGATACTAGTTTAAAATATGTATTACTTACTTTAATGTATATTCCGTAAGTTACGAATGTAAATAAATTCTTGCAATAATAGACCTAATTATAATAGTTGTTTAAGGAGAAAATATCTCATTACAATTTATGTAATTTATAGTTAATCCTTTAGACTACTCCTTAAAGCAAAGTATCCTTACGTATTGTAAAATAATTGTGTATAAACTGTAACTAGAACAATTATTTCATTAAATTTCTTAAGCATTAATATGTTTTTTAATCAATATGGGCATATAACTTAAACAAAAATAACCGTGGATTACCAAGGGGCACGAGTGTGTAAATGTAAACGTGGATGGTTGCAGGTTCCACCCCACTTGAGAACTTGAACCATTGCTTACTTTATTAAATTTTAATTTCAAAGGAGGCATGTGATCCATTTTAAGTGCTCAAGATGTAAACTGCAAGTACAGTGGGCTACCTGCAAGTACAGTAGGCTACCTGCAAGCAGAGTGGGCTACTTCGCCAGTCCCTAACTTTGTTTGAATCATGATATCATTTCTCCTACATGTAACATTTGTCTGAACAATTCAAATGCAAAGCTCGGAAAAGCAGAAACAGAAAAGTAACATATTTTTAAACAATTATATTTGTTATGTTAATATGTTTTATGTTTTTTTATATTTGTTTTTTTAAACGTTATGTTTCAACCAATACAATATTCTGGTAAAACTGGGTGAATAGAAATCACGGGATAAATAGAGTAAGAACGTCTTTTGTATCCTAATATATCCAATGATTTGCGTTAACACAGTGGCGTAGTGAGGGGAGGCAATTATGCCCCGGGCGCCGCTCATAAAGGGGTGCCAAAGAGTCCGCAAAACTATTTAAACATACATATGAAATTACTTTGTGTTCGCGGGGGGCGCTGTAGAAGTATTTTGCCCCCACGAGTAAAGCTCGCTACGCCACTCCGTTAACAAAACTTCAGGAACAAGTTTTGTGTATCGATAAGTAAAATTATGATATCTATGAAATTATTTGTATATGTGCAATTTTACAATATTTGGGGTGAATAGAGACGCAAGTGAGGTAAATAAAAAAAACTGTTATTAGAGTTCCCATGCTCTGTTCCCGTGCTCTGTTTTTATAGTACTTGTTTTCTCAAATTCTCAATTTGACAATTTTAGATTATTTTTAATGACATAATTTTCAAAATATATTTATGTAAGTAACGTTATATTTTTGTAATTTATTTTTAATTTTATATGCTTGTTGCACAGAGATATTATTATGAATTAGAACAAACTTAACTTTTTACTTAACTGCAATTAAAAATTACGTGTCACGCATATACAAATTACAAAGCTGATCCAAGGACAAGGAACAAATGCCCTATAATAAATATGACGTAGGCTTCATAGCGGAAGCTATTGAAAGTTTTAGAAAAACGTTTAATTCACACATCCAGTATAAATAGAAACGATCCATATTTTTAAATTTAAATCCATTACCTAGACTAAAATAACAAAAAAAGTGAAATTTAAAATTTAAATATGAACGTTCCTCTGAGTAGTATTCTAAGTCGAAATCATTTCATATAAAATGATTGGACCTCCGAATACGGGATAAGAAAAAACAAAATTTGTTCAAATTTACAATACAGTTTAGTTAATTTCTTAAAAGCAATAAATCTACTATTTGTTACAATAAAAAAAAACATGACAGTAAATTTTGTCAATGGTTCAATTACTGAAATTACACGTATTGCTGTAATAAATGGCAACACTGATCATGGTAAATCAAGAATATAAATTATAGATTGTAGACGTCTGATTTTGATGACAAGATCTTTAATACCAAAGTACATAATGTGTATTAGAGAATGAAATGGGAAATTGATAATACGACAATTTAATTTAATAGTATTAGTTACTTTATTAGTTTATTAATTATTATATCTGTCTTTTATACATAAAGTGATCAAGAAAACATAGAAAATGATGGATGGCAATGATATAGCCTCTGAGTCTAACAGAAAAGGCTTCATATCACAAGGGTGGACCAGAATTTCTCAAGTAATGTATATAAAAACCCTATAGAATGTTTAACGCGAAGCACACCCTAAGGACACTACTCAAGATTTTACGTTTTGTAAATATTAGGGGTTACTTGTATTAGAAGCGTAAAATCTCTCCTAAGGTCATTTAAATACATGCTAGATGTACTAAGATTTAGAATTTTAAAGATATACCTATATATTTTTATAGTGTACATATATAATCTTATTGAAAATATATTTATAAAAGGATACATTTTATGATAAGCCTTAGTAGTCTTGATAAATGTTTTTGATAAATAATGTTATAACTAATTTGCTTTTATTTTGTTCCATTTTACAGATATATCAAGGTCTTTTAGATAAATGGACTCCACATACAAAATGCAGATGGGTTGCCTCTGCATTATTATTAGCCATATTCGTTCTTCGAATATTTTTAAAACAAGTGAGTACAACAATTGCATGTTGAGATGTCTTACCTAATTAATATATATAAAAAAATTTTGAATGCTCTTGTTCCGGTATAAGTAAAAATAAACCAAACATTTATCGAGGCCATTGTGGCACAGTTGCTCAATGAAGTGACTATAAACACAACAGTTGTGGTTTCTATTCGCACTCAGGGGAATTAAATATTTAATATTTTCTTTTCTTTGCCCTGGTAAAAAAGCAGTGTGATTTTTTAAGTTTAAGAAATGTATAGTAAAATGCTTATTATAACTTTGTCTAATTATATTAAATTTGTATTAGGCATTATAATGTTTAGATGATATATTAATTTACAATAACATTTTATACTTTTCAGGGTTGGTATATAGTCACATATGCCTTAGGAATTTACCATTTAAACCTCTTCATTGCATTCCTTACACCAAAAATTGATCCTGCAATGGACTTTGATGGTAAATATTAATATTTACAATGAATGAATTTTGATGGTAATATTAACCATTTTTAGTTCCAATAAATTAATTATAATTTAAAGTGAAATACATTATTTGTACAAATATTATAATATAAAAAAAATTAACTGCACTTTTTCTAAGTAGATTATGTGCCAGTAAAAATTATGGTTGTTAGAATGATTTTTATTTTCCCTGCTCTGGTGGAAGCAGAAACTGCGTGTGGAATTTCTGGACAATTCAAAAGAATCTACTATGTATTTTTTCCTCTTTGTGAAATTTTAATTCATGATCATAAGCACATAAAACAACATATAAAAATTATATCACTGTGGGGTTGAACATGTTCCAGGTTTATTTGCGTATAAAGTTAGTGAGATAACCTTTGTAACATAGTAAAAATAATTTTAATATATGTCTTTAATATTGTACTGATGGCCGACAGAATGATTGAGTATTTAGTTATATAATGTGTTTTTTGTAGAATTAAAGTTTATTACTATGCAATTCAGGGAAGAAAACTTTCCTAGATTTGATGAAGCAAAAAGATCAAATTTACCAGACCTGCCATATTAAAATGCCGAAAATGTTTTCTTAATTGCCTTGCATGCTCCATTGTCCAAAGCAATATGAAAATCAAAGATATTGTTAGATGAAAATATTGAACCCACAATCCTCGCATTTGCAAGTTAGGCGGTGTGCCGCTGCACCACGACGGCCCCTATTTCGGGATAAATAATCACAAATGAAATCCATCCAAAATAAAGGCCGGTCGTGGTGCAGGTGCTATATGCGGGAGAAAGCAAAAAAAAATTAAATCCATCTAAATTTTTAGGAGATGATGATAATGGGCCTGCACTCCCTACAAGGTCAACAGAAGAGTTCCGACCATTTATTCGAAGATTACCTGAATTTAAGTTTTGGCTATCTGTTACCAAGAGCACAATAATAGGCTTTTTCTGCACCTTTATTGATGCCTTTAATATTCCAGTATTCTGGCCAATACTAGTAATGTACTTTATTACACTGTTTTGTATAACTATGAAACGACAAATAAAGGTATGTAAAACAAAGATAGATTAAATAATATTTTTTATGATCTTACATCAATCTATAAGATTTTTTTTATAAAAAAATTGCTTTAGTAGCTGAACTGGGACCAATAATTGTTCTCAGAATGTTTTTATGTTTGCCTAATATATAATCCAAATAATTCTAGGATGTATTAGGGGGTACTAGGCGTAAGCTCTAAAAATTATCATATATTATCGAATAATCATGTTTATAAGGCCAACCATTAAGGTTTCATATTAAGAATTTCATAAATATTTTCCGTCATTTTATTAATTATTTTGGCAACTAAAGAATACAGTGCTATGAATGACAGTGTTTTAAAAGTTTTTTTTGTACGTCGAAACCTTATGTGAACACAAAGAGCTAGTGTTTTTTTATGCGGCATTATAGAGCACTAGCAGCCATATTTGAAGACACTTATTAGAATATCAAAAATTATCTAAATAAAATTAAAACACATTCCAAACGAAAAAACTCATTTTTACAGCTATAGTTCGGACCTACCTTACTTTCTTAAAGATTTTAGATTTTTTTTTTATTACAACAGAAAATAAGAAATTAATTTCTTAACAATTTTTTACTTATAAAATTGAATATATTTTATATATGAATTATCAAACCAAATAATTTTATGAACGTCGATTTCAAAATAAGTATAATAAATAATATAAATTGATGCCTATTATTTCTTTTACAGCACATGATAAAATATAGATATTTGCCGTTCACCCACAGCAAGCCTAAATACCGGACTGTGGATCAAGCGGTGTCTGTGAACTGACGATGACTGTCAATCCACTTATACAATACCCTAAACAGTGTGAAAGGTCAAATTAGTTAAAAAACTGTTGTACGCAAACGTTTTTAGAAATACAAAATTTATTATAATGTTTTATTATTTTTTATTTGTTGTATTATATACATATAATATTTAAGGCTTATATTGGTTGAGATTCATTTGTTTTGTATTAAACCTAATGGACAGAATGTTTTATTTAATGTTACGGATACTATTAAATTAAATAAAATATTTATTAGCACTAGCAATAGATACACTTAATATTACTTAACTAAAATAAATATCGATAAGATAAAGTATGAAACTTGAATAAAAGTTATCAAGTAAATGAATCTACATAATTTAAAATTATCTTGATTGAGATCAAAATAAATTAAATGTTTATTAGGTACATTTATTGTCAGTGAATCATATTTCCAGCTTATTTCATTGCTGTAAAAATGGCACCAAAGATTATAGGAATCACTATTGTTTATATTAACTGATAACAGTTGCCTTATATTGATATTTGTTTATTTATTTAATTTATTGTCTCACTTACCTATAATTTACAGCAATATTATTAATTTCTACTTTTAAATACACGGAAGTATTTAATATTCCTAATGTTTTTTATTTAATCAAATTTCTTCTTTTACTTTACTGTATCATTTATCAATTAATTTTCAATGTATAAAGTATTTATAAAGAAATAATCGATTGTTAGTTCTAATCGCAATTGGAAACTAATATTTTATTTGTTAATAATTAATTCATTAGAATAACAAAAAAAACTGTAATGATTATGTAAGTTCCTGAAATTTTCATATTGTAATTAATAGGAACTATAAATGAAAACATACTATTACGTAAAGTAATAAATTTTTGCAAGAGTATTAATTGATTTTTAATTATATGCAATATATTAATACAAGATGTGTAAGGTGGATTTCATGGTGCAGCAGCACAGCACCTGACTGTGAACGTGACGGTTGTGGGTACGATTCCCGCACAGAAGAATTACACACAATTACATTTCCCCACTCTGGTAAACAGCGCGGTGTAGTTCTGCCACCCAATACGAAATGTTACGAAAATCTTACCACTAGGTTCTTTCCGCCTACTTTGCTATATGCGCGAAATTATAAAATACAAGACGTACCTTATATTATTGAGGCATACTAAACATATATTTATTATATACACTGGCAGACCAACGAAAAACGTCTTAAAAGTCGACGCAAACAATTTCATACAAACTTGCGGGATGTCTATATTTATTTTATATAATTTGTTTACTAATTAAATAATTTGGAGAGGTCCTCGAATGGTATTAGAGAATATTTTACCCCACAGCATTGTCTAGTAATATAGGTACTAGCTTAGTAAATACGAAAGCATTAACTTCCTAACACTATACAGAAGAACAGTATAGATAGAGCATTTGTATTTAAAAAAAAATATATTCCCACTGTTTTCAATTTACAATCCCGTTTTAGTTCTATTCAAATTGTAATCATATTAAATAAATTTAACCATTCTATTGTGAAAGTTCCTATGTCTATTCAGTATTAACTGCACACTATAGTCATACAACTGAACTAAGTATATCTACTACTTATTCATATTAATTCCATATTTTTAAATAATTACACACAGTATGTTTTCCAATTCAATCTAGCTCACGCAGTATCATATATCTTAGCTCACACTGATTAATATATAAAAATAATAATAATATTATACATACAGAACTGTATATAGATACAACAATAAGTTATACGAAACAAATATTGACTATAAAATGAAATCATTCTTCCTTTTTTAACTAATAAACTCATACCGAAGCGTTCTATTGTGTTATTCGTATTTGGTATAATTATTTCCCAGTCTGTAATCTTCATGTTTATGAAGCACTGAGGAATTTCCTTCCTTACCTTGTAAGTATCTCTTATACTAAATAATAAGAATATCCGCTATTAACAATGCATCTTATTTATGACAGATTATAATAACAGATTTCTTATAAGTGTATATTTTCATTAAGAAACAAACTTATTTTATTCTTATTTACTGAACTGATATACAATAGCCACCCCGTACGTATTTACTGAATTGAGATATGAAAGTAGGTTTTATATAACAAGATATATTGTTACTAATTTACTTTAAACAATCTTTATTTATTTTATTTATGTTGCATTCTTATTATTTACTAGCGGCCTGCCAGCGGCCTCGCAAGCTTGGAATACATGATTATTCATTTAATAAATAGAATTGACTGACAGACATATGTGTTGTTGTTTTTTGGAATTATTTTGTACTATTCCTGGAGGGGCGTTAATAATTACAACAAAGTAGTTAACTGAAGCAGTCTTTATCGAACTTTAACTATATTAATTTTCATTTCATTTGACTCTATTAATTTTCAATAAAAAATATTATTTTATTATTATTCTTCACGTTTCAATTATAACCATTGTAGAATAAATTTTATGCCGTTATTTAAGCGTCGTAATTGCCACGCCTTTTTTTAATATACCCACAAATAAGATAAAAAATATTAACGTGAATCAGTAATGTCGGGTAAGTATATAATTGTTATTGCTAAAAATAAAAACGCTGTGTATAACTCTTCTGTATAGTACCTAGAATATTAATATAGTCTACTATTGACGTCTTTACTTCATGTATTTCAACCTAGCTCGGAAACTGCTATAATTTAATGAACTCCTCCTGTACCAATAATATTCTTGATAAAAACGCCTAGAATTGATATACTTATTTCCTTTGCAAATATACTTCTTTGCTATCATAATTTATCATTACTATTACTCTTTGCAACTACATTGTCTCTGTTAAAAACGTGCGATTAAGTATTTATAACATCTTTTGTATACTATGTACCTTCAACGTATACTACTTAAACACGTAAAAAGCCTTGTTGAAATATGTAAAAAGACCAGAAATTGAAGAAAACTACAGATTAATGCATATATGATATCTATAATTGTAATAATATTGTTTTTAAGTTAACTAGAGATAACACTATATGACCATTCACACCATTCTTGTGTACATCATGGGGGGTGGGGGGGGGTACTCTGTCCCTGAAGAAATACAAGCATGTGGCTGCCTGTGAGACATGGCTTAATCAAGCTGTATCTTTATAAATAATCAAATAATATATAAATAATAAAATATCTAATACATGGCAATAAATGGCTTGTTCAAATTCAAACTGTCTCTTTGTAAATGTTTGGACATACTATCAAATGAGCAACTTTTATATGTTAAATTTATACAATCACTAATGTAAATATATTTGTCTATATATTATTTACAAATAAATGAGTCACTAATTATAAGTTATAATTGAAATGAGAATAACATATTGCTTATAGGTATTAAAATAAAAGCTATGCAATAGGAAGTAGAATAATTCTATAGAATGTTGCTAGTGCTATATAACAGTAGTTATATGTTAAACTTATAAAATATATAAAGTCAATCAATCTACTCAATTTACAAATTAGTGTCATTACTTTTATGTATAATTAAATTCATTACAACATGCTCTTATAATGTACTAAAATAAAAAATAAAAAAATAAATAGAAATATTCCGTATAGTCTTGCTGGAGCTGTTTAACGCAAACAATTTAAAACAACCTTCCGGGACGACTATATTTATTTTATATTATTTTATACAATCCAATTTATTTATTATATAAATAATTTGGGAAAGGTCCTCGAATGGCGACTACGTCTCGACAAAGGGCGCAGGACCAGACGAAGTGGCCTATGAAGCCCCCAGTGAAGGCCTATGTCCGGAGTTTATCACTTTGAAAGGCTAATGGATGGATAGATGGAAATGATTTGAAATTGTGTTCACTTGGTCATAACTAAAAAGAATTAGAAAAAGTCTAAAACTCAACAATATTTTATGATGAACTAGCGACCCTCTTGCGGCTTCGCCCGCTTTTACTACTGGATTAATCATATA
>FASU01003758.1:5892-24779 GCA_001486225.1 Heliconius pardalinus sergestus | reverse complement strand
TAATAATTATCATTATTATTAATTATATTAATAAAATAGATTACCATCACGTTATTTAAATGAACGGGGTCAAAGATCATTTTTCTATAATAGTTTAAAAATAAACTTGTATTGTATATAATATGTATAAATATAGGGATATTCTGATTTTTAGGTTATTTGGTCAAGGTTATATATAGCTATAAAAAGAATCAGTGCTAAGTTCCACCATACAACACGCGACGATTCGAAAATTGGAAAATTAGAAATTAATTTCATTAGGCATCTATCGTTATATTCTAAGCTATATAGACAGAGGCCTATAGACATCTATTATTTATTTAAAAAGATTCCATACAATAAACTATAATAAAATTAAAACGAAAATAAAATGAATAGTTTAGAAATACTCTAAAATGCAATAAAGAAGACAATTAGACATTAAAAATATAAGAAAAAAATTACGTTAACAAATAGTAAAAGAAAACAATTACTAAGCGTAGGCTTAGTTGAACAATTCATTTCTGGCATCCTAAAAGTAAACTTATGTATAAAATGTCTAATTCTGAATTTCTATTCCGAAAATTATAAGTTTACAAAAAGTTGTGTTCCTACAAAAGTTTTGATTTCAAGATTTCTTCTTTTGTCCTTTCTTTTTGCTTATCACAAATAGATATACAATGCTGTCAACGACTTGTTGACGTAGAGCATGTAACTCACCTAATTTTTTAGTATAGAATCTATCATGCCTTCCGCCGAGATCGAAACCAACAAGGTTCAATTCTCAGTCGACGCGAAGAAGAAGAATGAATTATTTTCATTTCACATGCTTTCTACAATAATATAAAATCAACTTCTCCGTGCCCAAATACGGAGTACACCTACGCAAAGGAGAAAAAACACGCAGCCACGTCACATACTTGGCCAATTTAAAACGAAGCAACAATTTGACGTATCCATTCAAATTTTTGCTAATGTATTAATAGAAAGTTGAATTTGATAAAACGTCAGCGAAGAGAGCGCCTAAAGCACTTGCTTAAATTATACTTTTTTATATAGATAAAATTTTACATTAAATTTCTTAATATTCTTATTTATATTTTTGTATTTTAGGTAAAACTAATATGTATTATAACGCGGCGTTGAGCTCTTCTACTCAACAAGTAATGTCTCGAAATTTGGGAAGAAAGCCGATAACGGAGTGTCTAAGTACTAGGCTCCCTCTGCTTATACTGTTTTATACAGGACATAGCGTGAATTCAACCTACCCCGCTCTGTGTGCGGGATAAAGCGTGAAGCTGATTTGAAGTTACGTTTTCCCAACACGAAATGTCTGTAATATGAACAAAGATACAGTCTTAAAACTAAATCTTAAAAAAAAAACAACCTCTAAATTCTAATCCATGGGACAATCACAAGAAAACCCTAACATAGTTTAACTACACATTATACAGCGTTAAGTTACGCTTAGCCAACACGTTATATCTAAAAAAAGTTACCTTTAAAATATAGAACAATGACATCAACAAACTCCGCACTAGGTCTATTATTTACTATAACCTCACGTGTCGCCTCTTATTGTAGAAGTGCAGTGCTCTTATTATTTAATGGAAAGGATTCTCACACTCTAACAAGTATCAGGGATGTGCCTTATATATATTTTTTCAGTATCACGCTCTAACCCGCATATAGCAGGTTGGGTAGAGGGAACCTAATGTTAAGACACTCGTTATCAGTGCGGAGTAATTACTTTAGTGGGCTACAAATCTCTATATATAATAAATCAGTAAAAATATTTTGTCTGTATCTAGTTATAAGTACTGATTATTAATAATTTTAATTTAATTAAAAATTGAACGGAAGATGGGAACCTAGTGTTAAGGCACTCCGTTCTCAATAAAATACTACCGTTCCACATTCCGCCGAATCCTTCACACACAAGAAATAAAAATATTAAATATTTCATTCCCGAGTGGGAATCGAACCCATAACGGTCGCGTTTACACTCAAACCCTAATGCTACCGAGCCACGACGGCCTGTATATTAAGTGGTTCTATATAAAACCAAAAAAAATTATACGCATTTTCCATTAAATGAGTAGAAAATCAATCGTCTTTAGACATTTACATACAATATATGTATATAACGAGAATAATTTGATTTGTAACGTCAGGAAGTGGGGAGAGGCGATAACCCGCCGCTATCGACACGAACTTGAACCCACGAAACGTGTAACTGACGTATAAAACATTAATGAGGATAGTAATCCATAGATATTGTAGTGAAAGCCTAGTTTATTTAAAAAAAAAAGAAAAAAATGTTAAAATATCTGTTTTTATATATATATATACTGTTAGAATGATGACGCTAACGTCACTCTGCCCGATTAATTCTTTAGAATTGGATATTGTTACTAGACTGCTAGATAATTCCCTTTAATTGTTTAATAATTATTTGAAGCCTTGTTTTAATTAATTTCCTTTCCTACTTTATTTAATATTTGCAATAGTTTTTTAGGATACCTATATATTTTTCTACATTTAAGATATTTAACATGTTTCATTCGTTATGATTGATTGTCGTAGTTTCTAAAATATAGGAAATATATATTAAAAAAATATTATTTATATAATTAGGTTTACTTCTAGATATAAGCATAATAATATAATAGCATAAGTGACAATATAATAAAATCTAAGAAGCTGAAGTTGACCCACTTTCAACTTGTAATAGTTGTATCGTCATGAAACCCGGCAGTTATATGTAGCTTAGGTGGCAATACAATAATATGGTAACATCGAGCTGGTCTGATGATGGAGCCAGGAGCTGAATAGTCGAAGTCTTCAGAGGCTACTAGAGCTTCTAAAGCACTCAAGTTTTGGCACATGTAATTTATGGTTCTGCACACATTCTATATAGGCAGGTTTATTATTGTTATTAAAACTATATATTTTTAAAATGATGTGTTTCACATAATTTATACTTTCAGAAATACTAACTGAAAGCTCTGTAATGTATTCGTTTGACATAAATGAATGAGGCCACATGTTTTTTCAATAAGAAATATTATTTAAGCAGTTTACCCCAAAAATTGTAATATAAGCGCGGAACGAAGTGTCTTGACACTAGATTCCGCTGTCTAATATATACTCACTGGATTACGTTGTTTCCCGAGATATAACGTGAAGCTGAATTAGGTCCTTTTTAACAATTAAACTTCATTTTAAGGCAACCAATTTGACCTTAACTCTAAAAGCAAAAAAACGGAGCAACTTATAATTGTATTTACTTTATACATATTATAAGAAAACTAAAACAAACCTCTTCAAATGTCCTAGCGCACTACAATCGTCCCAATTGGTTCATTCACATAAAAATTCGCATCGTATTTTTTTATCTGATCGCTTTGTCTCGAGAAGAAATGGCCGAAAGTTGAAAGTTTACGAGGTGTGGGGGGGGGGAAGTTAGAGTGGGAGGGATATACAAAAAAACTTTTACTTTCTCAAAAATATCAGCACTTTCACTAACGAAACGCCCGTAAGCCTCGCACTGTAATACTGACCGTTGGTTTTTAATAATTATACGATTGTAACTAGGCCTTGTTGCACAATTTAGTTTTATGCTATAGGTATGTATAGTATACTGTACTTTGACTATTACATAGACTGTAAAACGTAAAATTTCTGTTTTTTTTCCTGGTTCCCGTAGGTATCTCGCGAGTGAAAATGAGTGCAAACGTAAGTTTGTCGACTTTTATAGGTCGACGATAGTAACCCTCGGTGGGCGAGACCAACTCGCACTTGACTCGTTTTTTTATAATATCCCGATCCAATTAAGGACCTTTTGCCACTCAATTTTAACATTTTAACATTGTAAGTAATTTAAGTAAGTAAAATAGTTTGTTTATCATTTTCTCTATATTATCTTCTAATAACATTGCTTATTAGTATTAAGTTGAACCATAATTGTAAGAAATGAAGCGAAACTCAGCTGTGAAGAATCAAAAATACGCAGATCAATTTTAATACTGGGTTAGTGAAAGGCCACCTGTTTGTAAAACTGTTATAGGTGTAGAGCGGTGATGGACAAATTTTAACAACAGCTACCAATTACTAATTAAATACTAACAAAAGTTTGTTTTTTTTTTTCAAAATTAAAGATTAATTTATTATTATTTCCGCACAATTTCCGTCCGAATTTGACAGAATTATTCAGATAGAAGACAAAATTATTAAATAATTAATTTTCCCGATCGAGAATCGAACCCACACGCGTCGCGGTAACAGTCACACACAATGAATGTAATACATAAAAAATAAACTCGTTCGCAGGATTTCGCAGGATTTCGCAGGTTCGTGTTTTTGAGAGAGAATCAATCGCCTAACCAACACATAAAAAAGCCGCATAATTTCGGGCTTAACTTAAATAAGAGGAGGTCGAGGTCAAATAAAAAAATATGTTAATTATCATCTTTCAAACAAATGGTCCAACCACTTGTCCATAAGAATGAATCTTTTAAACTTTCCCTAACCGCTGGACCTGCCGACGTGCGGTCGAGCTGTCAAGAGTACTGGTTCGAATTGTTGTGTGCTGGAGAGTTCATGTGTCAATGGAAGCTAGAGGCTATATTCCATCACGCTTCGACCAGTAGGAGAGGTAGATTATTAGAGTATTGATGTACCCAACGCAACTCTACGTTTTTATTATAGAAATAAAGAAAAGTTCAACGTTTAAATTATAAAAGTAAAATTTTCTCAGCGACATTATATCAAAGTTTTTTCCCGACAAAATTGTTATTATTTATTTTTTTTTTCTTTAGTTCTTACGTTGCCTTTTGAGTAGGTACCACGTGATGATATTGAATATCGATGTAAATGGTTTTTTTCAGCATAGGAATATTTTAAATTATCATTTCAAATATTTTGTCGTTCTATTAATTCATTTTTTTTATGTTGTACCGTAGCTGAATGTTAATGTCATTTAAACTAATATAAGTAGGTATAGTATACCAAAATTTATGAAAGATAGCATTATTTCGTTTCTCAAGTGAAGCAAGATATCAGCTTAAGAATATTAAGGTGAGATGCATTTATAAATATTTATAAGTAATGTATGTAAACGAAACTTAAAGTTAAATACTAACTACCTACCTGCTTAAAGAACATTTAAATTTCAGTAAATTTTAGAATTTTGTAAACAACTTAGGACATTATACGTTCTAAAATATTTAAATAGTATCTTGGTATCGACTTAACCAATGCTTAAATCGAAAAGGATATAAATAAGAAATCAATATCAAGGCTTTTGGTACACGTGCCTTTCGATTGTAAGAACGTGCAAAATGTATAGCTATTGCGTATTTTTAGATTCACAACATTCATACATTCTACATGTGTTGAGTGACGGAACCCAACGTCGCGCCAAAGTGAGGAACCCGCAACGGTCACAGCGTCTGAGTAACCGCCACTACCGCCATCTAACTGCAAGTTGAGAGACTAATGTGTTACTATAGTGTTAACTGATAACGAGTGTTATAATTCAATTTCCATAAAAATAATGATAATAAAAAAATATATAAACTCAAGAAAAGTTTTTTTTATCAAATTTTCTTACATATTTCGTATCTTCAATGGTTGGAGTTTAGTTACCTCCTCAGAGGAATGATTATATTTAAATTATTTTTATTTCTCCGCTCTCAAAAATCTGCGGAAAGTGAGTGCCTAAGCACTGGGTTGTCTGTGGAAAAAGTGTGTTTTTTACCGACTACGCGACGCAAATGAGGGTAATGTGTTTACCAGTCTAAGTATGTATGTATGTTTCTTCCTAAGTGGCGTTGTAGAGACGGGTTGATCGACTTTGATTTTTACGTCGATCGATTCATCTTAACATTGAGAGTACCTTGGCAGTATTAGTCAAAACAAACTTGTAATATAAAGCATTTCCCAGTAACAAGACAGAGAGTACAAAATGGAGAATTGAGTCACTTAATTCTGTCTTCTTTCAAAACTAAAACTGAACACACTACAATGTAATAATGTAAGAAACATCGTACATTACTTTATAATAGTTAATTTAATTATTTATTTCTTACAAAATCGTCCTGAATCAACCAAAAGTTAAATTTTCCTCGCGTAGGCATAGAAATTTCATTTCATTTTTTCTTTTTGCTTTCTATTTTGCATTTTCTATATCTCATACAAAATTATAAAAACGGCCGCTGCAGCACAGCGTGTTACTGTAAGTTGTACAGTTGCGAGTTCGATATCCACTCGTGGGAGCGGAGATATCACAGCGCGGCGTGTTGAGTGCTGGAAGTCTATTCTAGCACTCAACACGTTGTCTCAAAGATTGGATAGTAAACGGGGAACGGTGTGTTTTTTTAGGTTCTCTCTGCATACCCTGTTATGATTCTTTTACCCTCTATTACTCCTTCTACTAGTATTGTGTGGAGATCCACACAATACTTCGTTGTAGCCCTAACGTCTATTAGACATAAGAGTCTATAAATGAATAAATCACCCTGAATCGTTGGGCGAGGGGACACAAATCGTGATAATAGCACTAGATGCAATTCTGCGTGCGAACTAGCGTCTTGCAATTTTCCTTCTTTAAAAGTCCTTATATATTTATACTAATAATATAAATATGCGCGCTAATCGCAAGACCTACCGGTATTAATATTTTTTTTACTGGATAGCTTAATCAATAGAAAATATGCTAATAAAATTTTAATTTTCTCGTAATCCGGTCAAGTATAACCCAAGTGAGGCGTTAAGTTACGCCACGCAATCAGGAATGTCTTGAAAACGTTACAATAGAGTCCACTTCAAAACGAAAATGTTACAAAATGTTTGCACCCGCCGAACACGTAATTTATTTTAAATAAAAATTACAAAAAATTGTGGGGTTTTTTGTGGACAGGTTCCTTTTTACATCAGAAAGTAAGATTACCGCCTGCTACATATAATATCCTACTTTCGCCTCACATTCCATTTCTTATAACCCGAGTGAATATTTTAAAAGGCTTTCTTATTCTTAAGGCTTTATATTCATTCCATTTTAAACTATAATATTATTTCGTGAGAAAATAATCTTAGCTGAGTAAAGTTCGACTGGTTACGAATTCAATGACCATTCAAGGAAAAGTAGTGAAATATCTGCACGATGAGGGACTGTAAATGCGACGGATTGTGGGTTCGATTCTTACTTACTTATTTACTTTTTTCTATGAAATAGCCATATTCCTTAGCGTGCCATTATCAGTTTTGATATGTTATGTATAGAGACCGTCGTGCCGCAGGGAAACCGCTTCTGACTGTAAGCACGGGCATATCTGGAGGTATTTTCTGGGAGGGACTGGACAGACTGGACCTGGGCTTTATTGTTTTTTTAAACTTTTCGTCCATCACTGTAAGCGCAAGTTTTGTGGATTCGATTCCCACTCGGGGGAATAATTATATTCAAATTATTCCCATTATGCTGCTTATCAAGTTTGTTAGTAAAAGAAGGTTTTATGTTAACACCAGGTTTGTTCTGCTCACTTAGCCAAGCGAATAAAGGCCCTAACTTTAGAAATTCGACTTAAGGCTTTATAGAACACAAAATTACAGCGCACCTATCAATATGCAGCCCAATTTTCTAGAGAATTGATCCATGGGATGAAATTTCCGAATTCTAACATGCGATTTCGAACTTTAAAGATTTTAGGGGTCGACCAACAATACGAGTGTGTAAACACTATTTAACGACATTGTAAAACAATTTGAATCAGAAATGCTCAGAATATTGTCCCGTAACCGTAACCCAAACTATCGGATATCCGAAATAAAAAGCTATCCGTAACCGTAATGGAATCCTATAGAAAAGTGAGAAAGTTACGGATAATTTTGGATATGAGCGGAGACTAGGGCCCGTAGTTATAAATCGCTCTCAACTCTGAGGTCTATCTTGAGATGCAGTTTTCATTCATAGATTGTAATGAATGGAAACGACTTCTCAAGGTCGAACTCACAGTTGAGAGCGGTGTATAAATACAGGTGCAATTAATCATTGTTAATAGCGGATTTTTTGGAAAATAAAACTTTATAAAATCTAATATCCGTAACCGATCGTATCTGAAACTGTAGTTATTTTTATTATGAATATACGTTAACTGATAGCCTGGTTGTACAAACCAAGGTTGTGGGTTCGATTCCAGTTTGAAGTTGGAGTTTTATTTTTTTTGTTTTTATTTCACAAAGCCTATCACTTCCAGCCACTACTCAGTGACCATAAGAACTATTCTGACCTAGCTTTACTAGAACATAATGTTAAGACTCTATATCTCAACGCCGCACTATCTTAAGAAATAATCTTAATATAGTCTCCGACTGAATTACACATAAACAAATACAATACAAAAATCCAAATGTGAGAAAACAGAGAAATTATCACTACCTGTGTCACTAACTAGTGTCACTTTATAATATAGTTAATAAAGTATTAAATAGAATAAAATTATGACGCTCCTAGTAATGGGTAGGCATTAAACGTGAACTACTACACTAACACGTGTTGAGAAGAATAAGGCTTCACAGCAATTTTCATATTGCTTTGTTATATTGCTTAGTTGGTGAAGAAATAACGTTGTTTCTTCGTTCTCTACTCTCTTTTTATTCAGAAACTAGTTAACTTTTACCTGCGGTATTGTCCGTGGTGGTTTTTTACAGTGGGTTGCATTAAAACGATTAATGTGCTGTAATATAGCCTGTGACTGTCTAATACAAAAATAATTATACAATTAGGACCAATAATTCTTGAGATTAAAGCGATCGATCAAACAAACTTTTCAGTTTTATATATATACAACTTTATGCTGTATCCTGCAAATAGTAAAAGTAAAGAGAGGTAACCTGATGCTGTTGCCCACGTCTCACCAGATGTCTGTGATATTGCGTGTTGAGTGGCGAATCTCAACGCTGGGCTTTGTCTTCTTAACCAGAGTAAAGAAAGGAGAATAATTAATTACTAGGAAATTCTTTTAAGCCGAATGCCTGCGTGAATATTTTTTTAGGGTTCACGCTCTAACTCGCACATAGCAAGATAGGCAGAGGAAACCTGGATCTTAGTATCATGACTTTACTAGCAGATACGAGTACCTTATGGTACCCCAGGGCACATAAAGGTAATTATTAGTTATATCCGATTTCGGGGTTACCAAACACAAGGGGCTCAGTATAGCAATGTTCAGATAGTAAAATTCAACGCCACTTTCGATAAGGCGGTTGCAACATATATATATGTGTGTAAACAACACCGGCCACGTGCTTTTCTTTTCAGCTTTAAGCTGTAGCAGGGTAGGCAGAGGGAATATAAGGATAAGACACTCTGTTTTCCCACTTAGCAATTATTTACAAATTACTTCCATTGTTATCATTGAAACTAAAAATGTGAAACCTGAATTTTGGTTTTATTTTATTAAAAAAATAAATAAGCGAGTGTACAGGTCATCTATTGGTAAGTGATCACCTCCGCCCACGACCTCCTGTAACGCCAGAGGAGCTACAGGTGCGTAGCCGGCCGCCAATGTGGAGATAGACGCGGTTTGTTTTAACATATGTAAACAACTTGAATATAATAATACCCCTGAGGTGTAATCGAATCAACAGTCATCCCGTTTCATCACGTCAGGTCAAACGCCGCCAAACCGCCCATGTCGACCTACGGCTATCTAATAAAATATATTTTGCTATTTTACTTTCTACCTTAATGTTGTCCATTCGTAAGTATGCCTTTTTATAGATACCTATATAAGTAAAGCTTATGATGAAAAAATTTTAAAGATATTAGATTTCATTGTTCAACGTAAAACGTTTTCAAGATTCTATTGAACTACAACAACAAGAAAACAACGGAAAAATTCAACGGAATTTTACGCCTACTTTGTTATTTTAAAAAATATTATTTATATAGAAATTACTATTGGGGCCGATGGTGGCGCAGGGGACAGTAAACGTAACAGGTTGTAGATTCGATTCTCACTCGAGAAAATCAAATATTTAACGCGGCGTTAAGTTCCGCCACTCAACATGCCATGCTCCCTGAATTCGGCGGAAAATAGGGAACGGATGTGTCTGAATGGAAACAGAGTATCTTAACTCTAGGTTCTCAGGTTCTCACTGCGTACTCATATGGGGAATACAGCGTAAGTCAACATTCTTTTAATAAACAACTTGCCTTAACAAAACTAAGTCCATATGACGTGTATTTACGTGATTTCTTCACGCTTCGATGGAAGGATAGACACTCTGTATAATAATAGCATGGTTTTGAATATATATATATATATATATATGGAATATAACTAAATATATATATATATATATATATATATATATATACATATAAAAATATATGACGTAGTCGCGATGCAGTGGTAGAGCGAGTTACTGTGAACGCGACGATTTTGCGATCGATTTCCACACGGTGTTTTCATTTCTTTATTCTGGTATGAATACAAAACGCGGCGTTCAATTACGCCACAAAAACACGCAATGTCTCGAAAATTAGGCGGAAAGTAGGGAACGGAATGTTTTAAAGTTCCCTCGCTACGCTATATGAGGGATACAGTGAGAAGGTTAAAAAAAGGGAAATGATAATACGAAAAAACATAGTTCTCGGTCTAACCTGAATGTATAATAACAACTTGCATACAAATCTAACACAATATATGTATATGACATATACAATATATAGGGAAAAAATAAAATACGTAAAATGTAGAACCACCTTAGCTAGTTATATATTAGCCGCCTATTGAAACTTCTTATCTCATTTGGAGCAATAATGAAAAAATACACTTTTTTTAAAAAAAAAGCAGTTAAAAATGTTAATATATGCGAAAAGACTATAAACAAATTTTGATTGTGTCTCCTACAATATTCCATAAAGTGCAAATACGTCATTGTTGCACCAAAGCGATATATGATAGAGATAGAGTCCGTGAGTTGTTTTAATGAATAACATAACTTATACACAAAAATAGTAAATATAACTTAAAATGTTGAGAAAACCAAGAAAAACAAACAATCTACCTGGTCTAAACATAATTATGCCAATGAGGTAAAGACGCCGATGTAAACTATGAGAAGAATAATAACATAGCGTGTATTATATATACACAAAATAATAACTGTTTTGTGCCTTGCATGTTAAAGAGTGTCACAAATATAGATAATATTTACACAAACACACAAGAAAATTAAAAAGAAAATTCGATATACCTGATATAAACATAACGTCAAAACGCCGGTAAAGACTTTTCACCAAAGTAAACACAACACTAATTACGTGTATAAACACAAACCGACACACATATTAAAATATAATATTTGTGTAAACATGTAAAATACACACACAACCTATATGAAAAACACACAACCTACCTGGTATAAACATGTTATGCCGCCGCGATATAGGTGCAGGTTGTAAAAAACATTTGTCAGAATTGGAATCTATACCCATATCTATATAGCCGTGTCTGTCCAGCCGTCGAGCTGGCCATATCCTATCCTCGGGAAGCTCAATGGTGACGACCGACCTCCAGGGTCGGCTACGCGGGATTGAGAGATGGTTGGACGAGGCACGTGCCTCTATCCGTGCTGGCGGCGCACGCCACGCGAAACGTGACCGGCCTTGTAGACTGATAGTGTGGGTTTTAGTGTTTTTTTTCTCTGCTTTTTCTCTTTGGTTCTCCGTTTTTTTATTCTATTTGTGATTTATATATGCGAGTTGTGATATAGGTTATAACTTTTATGAATATTTATTTATGGCGAAGTGCTAGCTAATAGATAGTGAGAATTTCGTAGTTGCTTAAGCTATCAACTAAATTAATTTACACTAGCACTATGCATATATGTTGTGGTGGATCTAAACGCCGCCGTTTGTTTTACCGGATAAACGTCATTCACAGAGGCTACCCCACTGCAGACGTGCAGCCTTATCTACGTCACCATTGTATATATTAATATTGATACTAAAAAGGAATTTGTGCGGTTATTTCATTACTTCGAGTTAGAATTTTTTAATGGACATAAAATAATTGAGAACAATCTCATACCAGCTATATAAACTATTATTTACTACGACATTCTGTTACAAACGCGACTGTAGTAGCTTTGATTCTCACTCCGGGGGACGAATTATTTTAATTTCCACCACCACTCGATTACTCACTAGGCTCCCTCTACGTACCTCAAGCATTTTTTTTTAGCAATATTAACTAAGGGCCAGTCGTGGCGAAGGAGTACAAGCGTGCGTACTGTAAACGGGCTTGAAGGCTCGATTCCCACTCGAGGAAATAAAGTATTTAATATTTTTATTTCCATGCTCTGGTAACGAGGCAAAGCGTCACGTGGAATTGCGCCACTCAACATGCAATTCCTCCAGAATTCGACGGAAAGTGGGGAATGAAAGTGTCTTATTGAGGACAATGTCTTAACACTGTTTCCAAGTTCCCTTTGCCTACTCTGCTATATCCGAAATGGACATAAATTTGACAAAAAAGTTAATAGTAATAGGCTTTTTGTGCTTACTCTATGTTTGTGAGAGATGATGAATAAAAAAAATCTTTAGATCAATTAATATTTATAGAACAAACTTTATTTACTATCTTTTTATTTCTAATTTTATAAAAAAAGTATTGTGTGAGGGATTCTTATAGTATAAGTTATTTGGTGGCATCATGACGTACTTGCATTTTTTTATACCTAAAATAAAAAAAATAAAAAATCTATGTAATTATCATTGATACAGAGAGAACAAATGAAAATGAATTCCTCGAGAAGCGAAGAGAACCAAACCCACGACCATCGCGTTTATATTCAGACACTGGACCTCTGCACCAAGGTGTTCAATTCGCTCAAATATCTTCTTTATAAAAAAATTAGCTTATGTTGATTATTATATACATATAACATGTTAAGGACATGTATACAAACGTTCATAGAAGCTGTAAATCGTTATATTATTTTTAAATGATTTAGGTATCATTTTGTATGTATATGAAATTAAAACTAGAATAAGGACATTGTGGCGCAGTGAGGTAGTATACATATATGTAAACGCGACCTACAGGTTCAATCCCAATTCGAGGTAATTCATTATTCTTATTCCCCGTGGCGAAGAGTTCCGCTATTTAATAGACATCGTTTATAATATAATAAATAACATATTATATCGAGATCCTTAAACATTCGTATACTGAATACGTACAAGTTTCATTTTAATGCTATAAACGCATGGGATTTTATGTGCATGGTTGAGTGGCTGGGTGTTAAATAATCTTCTAGTTCTAGGTTAGAAGATAAAAATGCTACTAAATATAAAGAAAAACAAAACAAAAAAGACGGAAATCTATATATATAAGATGAGAACATGTCTCACTGACTGAGGTAAGACGCACGCACAGCCGTAATCTGGACATCCACTAAGAAGGGATTTTGAAAAATTTTAATCCTATAGCGATAAAATAGGGGTTGAAAGTTTGTATGGAAAAATCTGTAAATCGCCAACGATTTTTAATCCATATAAGCAGGCGAAGCTGCGCGCGTTCGCTAGTATAAGATAGATATATATTTTGTCGGAGGCTAGTCGTGGGGTATTGCCAAGTGACAGGTAGTGAGTTGTAATATTTATAATATTCATATCCTCGCTCTGATAACGCGGCGTTGTGTTTCGCCACTTAAAACGCAATGCCCCCAGAATTCGGCAGAAAGTTGGGAACGGTTCTGCCAACCCTGCTGTGTGCGGAATACACCGTCAAGCTGATTTAATTTTGATTTACATATGTAAAAATAATATGTAATTTATCGAGGAAATCTAAAGGCTATCTTACATCGCGATAAACATTTCGATGTAGTGGGTTACATCTGCCCGCGAACCGACCTTGGACACATTCAATGCACTCAAGTGTCATACACATTTCTTAGTTATTGTCCAAATGGCAAATGGCAAACCGGGCGTGCGTAGCCGCGGGCGAACGCTAGTATACTGTAGTTATAACTAAACATCCTAACAATAATGATGGTGTAGAAAATATTTTATTTCATTGCCATCTAGTTGAAAGCAATTGAACCTCGTTTATAGATGTCAGCTTCGCATTACATGTATTAAATACACGTAAAATGCTGAATGGTGATCGATTTTCCTTTATAGGACACTATATTTTATTGTTATATGAAAAACTTTAAATATTTAATAATTAAATTGCGTATGCGCCATTATCCTCAGCTCCATTAAGCGAACTCGAGGAGTTTTGGGAGATTATCAGGGATGTTCTAGGTAGCGTTAGAGGGAACGAAAAATTAATAATATGTGGTGATCTGAATGGATGGGTCGGAACTGCGCGAAGGGATTACGAGGGAGTGCTAGGTCAGTTTGGTGACAAGAGGATAACTGAGGCTTGACCACAAACACAGACAGTGGACGAGGTGAAGGAGGTATGTAGAGACCGTAGCGTTTGGCGCTCCATTCTCTCTGACTACCCCGCTAAGGATAAAGCGTGAAGTTAAGTGAATAATTATATTTGTTGTGGGTTCGATTTCCACTCCAGGGAATGAATTATATATTATTATTATCATGTCTTCGTTCTGCGCTGCGCTGCGCGAGTGCTGCCAGTCAACACGCAATGTCTCGAAAATTCGGCGGAAAATGGGGAGCGAAATGTCTTAACTCTCGGTCACCTCTATCTACCCCGCTCTATGCTAGATACAACGTGAAGCTTATAAATAAAAATTTGAAATTTAAATTCTTTTTCCGTTTTTTATATACGTATAGAGTGAATGTTTTGTTTTGACGCGGTTAAATTCATTTTGCGATATATTTAAATTTATAATATCTAAATATCGGTGGTGATAGGTTACGTACACGAAAGATATATAAGATTTTTATTTATTTTCGGCGGCCTTTATTAATGTAATGGGGCACTAAAGTGGTAAAACAATTATTTTTGTTAAATATTTTTATCTGTTTGTTTTTGTTCAAGCTAACCTCGGAAACGGCTCTACCGACTTAAATGCAGTTTTCACTATTCTATTTCGACAAACTTTCCTTAACATTTAGTGTTTGTTTTATTTCAATCAATAAAAAAACTTATGTCAATATAAACAGTTGCATGCGACAATATTGTTACAAAATAAGTATTTTATTGAATTGGCTAAAACTTTATCTATTAATGTATGGATATTATCTTCCAAATGATAATGTTATTGGATAACGAAAGTAATTGAGATGAGAAATTAAAAAATAAATAATTGTGTAGTGCTAGGGGACGAACTATGATGGAAAAATAAAGATATAGATGCAAAACAAATGGTTGTATTGTTAAAATATTCACTTTCATATTGATAGTTTTCTTTAGATTCATATCGAGCGTGAACAAACGCACGGACAAACAGATAAAAACTTTTTAAGTTATTTTTAGTTTGTTTCTATTACGTTAGTACATGTAACCAATAAAGATTTTTATACATAGGTATATCTTTCATGTCCAGACACCGATCCGTTATGATTTTTTTATTAATATAAATATAAAATCTAAAATATTCATTTATATTTCATCTTATAAAATATAAGATAACGAAATATATAAATATAAGAACGAAATGTTTCAACAATTCATTTTTGAGTCTATAGGTACCTACCTACATGTAATAATAGCAATTTTTCCGCTAAATTGTCTTGCATTTTCTAAACAATTACTTGTTAGCGGATGACTCATACTTAGTATAAAATCTACAATTATCACAAACGTATACATCATACACCACACATATCCACATAATATCAAGGAAAAACTAACAATCTCTGCATAGGTTATTCGCAATGCTTATTTCAAGTTAGAGAATAAGAATTTTAAAAATATATATAACGTTTCGTAGAAAATGTCAGTTGAAAAATGAAGTAAAAGTTAAATCAAACAGGAATGAACCCGCGCTACTCTTACTCTTTATCAAGCTAGCTTTACGTTTTCTAACATGGTAAATTTATAAATAAGCAAATTAATATAAACAACTGTTGTTATTCAGTATTTTTACATACATTTAATGTTTATCTATTGTTATAATAAAATTGACTGACTGATCGACAACTGACATTTTTTTGTATGTAAAATGTTGTATACTGTGCACTAACCGTATTTCTTGTTGAAACTAGCGCCGTGACTCAGGAAATCTGGAAAAAACAAATAATGATTTAAGCAAAATAAAATTAAATAAAAAAAATATTGAATATATAAAAAGCGGTGTAATGATTGACTTTTTTATTTTCATCCATTTTCTGCAACATACTGTGTTAAGACACTGCGTTCTTAGACGACGAAAATATTTAGAAATATGGAGTTTCAAAATAAATATTACAATCTAGTAAATATTAAAAATAAATACATTAATATAATTCAATTTCATTTTGAAAATATCACCGTTCTCATACTAATATTACAATTTTTTATTTTTGTAATATCGAAAATTAAAAGTAATATTTATTCTTATTAAATGTAACAAAATCAAATAAAAAAATTTTAGCGCCATCTCAGGCAATAAATGAAAACTACATCGTCAACAAAAGGCCCACCTAACGCCATCTACCTCCCACAAATAAAACAAACACAAAATAATATCGTCACAAACCACCTTGATGTAGCGCTGCAATTATATACGCAGTTAAAATAAAAGCCTCACCGTTCCTACTCATCGCCGATACACCAAACGAAAACTTAAAAATCCAAATTAAAAATAATTAAAACAAAAACTAATTAAAAACTTAAAAATATATATTTCTGTGGCTCTATACTCCAATCACATGTGCCCGGTATGGTCACAGAGTATAGTCTCGTGATTGGTGTGAACGGCTACGTCGATAAAGCAGGCCGCTCTCTGATTTGCTGGCCCGTTGTGGGTCAGTAAAGCAGTTCGTCAGAAGCACGTGACAAGCACGCCTGTCATCTACGTAGCTTACTCCAGATGGCGCCAAAACACAAACACAGTGTCTCTATATCTATACTTATAATAAAATCGTAAGAGGGTCGGTGTCTGTACTTGGAACATATTTAAGAAAAAATGTTATTGGGAACCTTTATAAACTTAATAGAACCCAAAATAATGATTTTTAAAATATTTGTCTGTTTGTCTGTGTGTTGTCGGTTTAACTGATTTAGATGCGGTTCTCACTTTTGGATTCTGGAAATCTTTCGAAAACATATAGGGTATATTTTATTACAATCAGTTCATAAATAAAAAAGTTATGTCAATTTGAAGTACTTAGTTCGACAAATTTGCTAATTGCCGTAACAGTTATTTTATACAACTGTTCTACTGAATTGACTGAATCTTTAGTTTTCAATTTCTTTATTAATATTTCTATTTCAAGCGCGCGTTTTAACTTAAGCATGCTTGTCATCAACATAATTCTCCCCAGATGGCGCCAAAACGCATTTTGTTTATTTCTTTATTTTTTAGGTCACTTACAGGACATACATACATTATTACATTAAAAAAAACACTAACATTCAAAATTATACTAACAAATGATGCCCTAATTAAAAGCAGCACTGCATTCTAAGAGGACAACATCATTAAGAATTTAAGTAAAAAGATATATATATATACGAGTATACAATGTTACATTTTTAGATCTAGATGGCAAAATTACAATACAATATGACATAATTTCACGTAAAAAGTGAGAATGACAAATAAAAAGTAACCGGTTGCCTAAGTGTTTGCTCGGCCTTGAATTGAATATAACATTGATGTAGATGTAAGTAACTAGACGAAATTACGTTCGTATTGTAATTTTAAGTGTAGATTTGTATTTATAATATTGTGCATTTTTGTTATTTATATATATTTTATAATTAATGTATTAGAGCATCGCAATTTCAACAGAAAAGAAAATTTTCAGAATTTTCTGTTCACATTGAAGAGTAATTTCAAAATCAGGTGATTATTGTAATAAGATGTTACAGTGTTCTATATATAATATATGAAACTCAAGCATTACCGTACATTATTTCCGTGACTTGCTGCTTCACGCCTACTAAGTATTCTATTCAGTATCATTACAACGAAACTGAATAATATGTTTTGTCTATTTGTTTCAATTATATGATTTAAATTTTCTATAGGAGCCGTTAAAGGCTAAAATATGCGTTATGCGTGTATGTCAATTTATACAAATTGTTATTTGTCGGTTTGTCTGTGCGTTAGTGCACCCTAAACTCAGTAATGCAGTTTTCACTGGAATTGGCTAAAACTTTAGTTTTTAACGTATGGATATTGTCTTTAAAATTATAATGTTATTATTGGATGACGAAAGTAATTCAGATGAGAAAATAAATAATTGTGTAGTTCAAAAGTAGTAATAAAATACATATATCTACTGAAAAGTAATCACGGTACAAGAATAAAGCTTAAAAAATCGAATAAAATAATTAAAATAGTAATACAAAACATAAAGTAAGTCTCTACGTAGGTCAACAAAGAAAAATTATAGTGAGGTAGGCCAAGATAACCTAGCACTTTTAAGACACTCCGTTCTTCAATAGCTGCCCGAATTCGAGACATTGCGTGTTGAGTGTCGGGACTCAACGCCGCGCTTTGTCTTGGGGAATGGACGATGATGAACAACTAAAATAATCAACTCAACAACCGTCCTGTTGACATTTTTTGACGATCTACTTACTTGTAGAAAAATGGCTTTCATTCTCTACACGAGTATGACCATCATAACAATTATTTTTTATGGGGCTTATAAGCATATTCTGCGGGTGTTCAATACTGATATTGGAATACTTAAATTTAGTGTTTCCAGCACATTTTACATTAATACTTCTGTATTAATAGATACTATTATAAAGATGAAGAGTTTGTGT
>FASU01003749.1:3042-13256 GCA_001486225.1 Heliconius pardalinus sergestus | reverse complement strand
TACTTGTGCAGCGCAATGACTGTACGACGATTAGGACGATATAGTCAATACGTGATATATGTTTACTAAATCAGCTTCACGCTGTATCCCGCATATAGCACGGTAGGCAGTGGGATCCTA
Organism: Heliconius pardalinus sergestus; assembly: GCA_001486225.1. NCBI lineage: Eukaryota > Metazoa > Arthropoda > Insecta > Lepidoptera > Nymphalidae > Heliconius > Heliconius pardalinus. Next base: position 13,136 of record FASU01003749.1, on the reverse strand, counting down.
GTGTTAAGTCACTCCGTTCCCCACTTTCTGCTGAATTCTGGGGGCATTGCGTGTTGAGGGGCAGAACGCCGCGCTTTGTCTCGACACTAGAGCGAAGAAATCGCAATAAATATTTCACTTCCTCGAGTGGGAATCGAACCCACAACCGTCGCGTTACAGTCACACCCTTGTACCGCTGCGCCACGACGCGGCATCTACATCTATAGATATGTTTAATAAGCATTGTTTAATTTTTTTCTTGGGCTATAAAACGTAATATCCTATTTTATTTCGTTTCCATTCTACATTCGAAGCACCTTTGCCAGGGCTCTACTGAATTACCCAAGGAACTTACATACCAAAATTCAGACTTCTGCGTCCAGTAGTTTCAGGTGTGCAGTATCTGTCAGTCAGAGACTAACTAGTAATTCATTATATGTATAAGTATTAAGTATATTAAAATTAAGAATTTATATATATTAAGATTCTTCTTCAATTTCATTTCAACCCAACTAGAAGGTGAACAGATAAAATTCTGTGGCGATTTGTCGTAGTTTTAATTTTAGAGCGTGGAAATAGTTACGTATGGATCATGTCTTATTTCTGGCGCGGACAAATAAAAGTCACTTGGGTAAACATTTTGTGAACGCCCAGATAACAGACTCTTGTTATACCGGCTGTCATTTCGGTTAGATTTGATTATATTAGAAGCTTAGAATTTCTGAGAAGATAAGCCTTTTGGTTCTTAGCCTATAAAATTGTGTAGCTACAAATATTTTATTTTAATGATATTTAATAAACACAATTTAAATGTAACGAATATGTAGTAGGACTTGTAATTTTAGTAGGTGTACATCGAAAAAGGAAAAAGGTCCATATGTAAATTTGGTATAGTTAATTCATGTCGGTTATTTTTTTCTTTTCATGAAAATTATATATAAAGGACCAAAATTCAGGCATATCAAATGAAATTTAAATATTCACGTAGATACTATTCATATATATACTCTACATTTCAAAGTTTTTATCTAAAAATAAGTACTACTTTTATCTATTGATAAATAGAGAATAGAGAGAGAGAATAGAGAAAATCTAGAGAGAAAATTGAGAAAATCTATACACTGTAAATCGACAGTATCTAATTCAGCGGAAAATGGGAAACGGAAGTATCTTAATGGGAACGGAGTCTCTTAAACTGGGCCTCAGGTTCCCTCTACCTACTCTGGCTACTGGAGGTACCTGTAGGATGCAGCGTGAAGCTAAAAAAACTATATATAACTAAAACATTTTCACTGTATGAAAACACGCAACTATTACGTATTTTAGTGTATGTATGTCTGACGTTGTTCTACAAACGGTTCTCAAGTACCTGTTTGTATTCTATAATTGCCAACAAGGAGGTAAACGTTGCATTTTCATATTCACTGTGGATTTACTAGAAAATAACATTCATTAAAAATATATCTTTTTGAAAATAAGTAATATCAGAGTAATATATAATCGTATATTAATAATTATTTAACTTAAATTGACAAGACGCCAATATAGCGTCGTCGTGACTTGGACACGAGTTATGCGTTGTGACTTTTAAAACAATATAGCTATTATAAATATATATAAATCAGGGATAAGTTGTCCTCAAATTAAAAATAATAACTGTAATTGACAGACAGGCGTTTACAGGTTTGCACGTTACATATTATCTTTTTTAGCAGCATCCGAGTGGCCGCCTTTCTTTCGTGACAGTCTACTTGTCATGTTCACGCCGCATTTCATTCAATAACACACATCATCCACCGATAATGAATATGATTTAAACTTTTAATACTCACTTAATGAGGTAACGGACGCCTTATTCATGAGTTCTAATAACTATTATTATAGTTAATTAAATTTCTCTATTATCTTTCGTATATTAATAGGATATTCAAATAGGAAATACACTTATCCTGATTTATTATTAATTTTAATTGTGTTTTCCTTATTATTGTATTTATAGCTTTGAACAATGGTTTGTGATTAAATTGATTTGTATAGAAACACCGAAGTATTAATTTACTTTTTTTGCACAAACAACTTTGAAGATTAACCTGCGTTAAACGTTGCAGTAAACATCAAATGTTTTAAAAAATTTCAATATTTTAATTATTTCGTTATAAGTTATAACTGAACTATTTAGAGCGAATACATATATTTATTTACAGAAAAAATTACCGACTCTACAAAATTTTACAAATAGGGACTTCTGAAAACAGAATGAATCTCTTTGATCGTTATTTCGTCCATTTCTTTATTAATTTTACTTTGAATTATTATGCTATCTCAAACTTTCAACCACTGCAGCTGTCAAAAACTTCGATAGTTTGCCTAAGAACGTCTAGATTCTAGATTTTACTAATCTGAGCCATCAAGGATAAATTTTCAAGTTAGAAGGGAAACTTCAGATTGCACGGTCCATCTGCTATAATGTCTACAATAAAAATGTTTATAATATAAATTGTATTTAGAAAATTTCAATTATTTTAAATAACATATAAAAGTAAAACAAAATAATCAAGTAAATTCATTATCAATTAATATTTATTTTACTTATTTATGAATTTTATTAGCAATATAATATGATAATTATTTATATTTTTATCTAAATACATACATAACGTTTTATTTTATGATTCGAAAACAATGCTTACGAGTTATATACCTATGGCTATTATAATGGAAAAGAAAATTAATTTATATGACAAAGTAGTAAATGTTTCACATTTAATACAATATTCAAATGCAGCGTAATATTTTTCTGAGACGTGTACAATAATATTATAACTTAATTAAAAAAAATACCTACTATAAAACTAACCTTGACCTAACCAACTAGTGATTTTATAAAAAGTACTGTTTATTTTGCTTAAATTATTAATAGGTATATAATTAATCATATTTATTAACATAATAAATACTTATTGAGTGTAAAAATATTAATAATGTTATACCTATATCCTATTTTTATTTACTTCCAGGATTGTGTAAATGTTGTCGGTATACGTTAGGCGTGTTTACGCGTAGTTATACTATTTTTATGTGCGAAAGTGAAAGACGCTGGAAAACGTCGAGAACATCACAAGACGGCGCGGACTATTAAATCTTATATATTGCTTACAAAATAAACGGTAGTTTATGATAGAAAATTATTTGACGATGCTGCTATTAATGAATTATTATATGTTATTCTTATTTATTATAATATATAAATATAGATGTCTAAATATACGTACTTATATATATTTTAAATTTAAATTTATATAATTTAAAATTGTTAGAAAATGTATAATATTCAATTAAATCTTTCTCCTAATTACGATAAGATGTTAAGAAATTTTAAATGTCAAAATAAATTAACTCTATGCGATACTTGTATTTCACAATTATTCTTAAAGAAGTCATTACTTTGAATGGACAGAAATACGTTTTCAACATAATATCTCGATGTTTGTGTAACATGTGGGTATAATAATATTTAATGATGAAACTTATATAGATTTCGCACTTAATGCACGTTCGAAGTGTTTCGTAAAAATATTATTTTTAATACTTAGGTCATTTAATAAATGTATGGTTAATTTTTATTAAAAAGATAATTTTCATAAGTATATCAATTTATTTATGCAAAGACTTAACATAAATTGATCAAAAAAGTTATAATTAATTATTTCTTTTAAATATAAAAAAAAATATGGCCGTCGTGGCACAGTGGCACAAACATTGCAAGCAAGAGGGTGACTGTAAAAACGCAACTGTTTTGGGTTCTATTCCCACTAGAGGAAATTAAATTTTTAAGATATTAATTTCCTCATTCTCGAAAAAAAACAAAGAGTTCCGCCACTCAACAGACAATGAAGGAGAAGAACAAGAAGTGGGCAAAGAGTGTCGTAAGAGCCCGTAAGACTATATTCGTTATAGTTATAGGAAAAAAATAATACTACTAAATTCATTACGTACGTAATTATTTATGTCTTCTATTAACACGTTTCATTGCTTATCTTGTTTGTGAAAGATTATTTTGTCAAAGCTTAATAAGTTTCGTCAACATGACTCATTTATTGGTATACGTATTTTAACACACATGTAATATAATATAATAGTAAGCGCCACCTTCACCTCCTTTCGACGTTATTGAGTTCAGCTTTAATAACAAGTTTTAAGCCTAAATTGGAACATTTCTACAGCAGAGCTTTGCACTGGTCTAATTAGATTTTAATTATCAGCTGTCGATTTGTCCCAGGTTGTCACTAATATATGAAACTTTAGAGAACGCTTTTAATATTTGTCCATATGGAACGCAGTCATTAAAAGTTGCCACTGCTGAGATAGTTGCGGGTACTGTGAAATTTTTAATTATGCGCAATTATATGAATGTTATTATTAATTTTGTATCTTATTATTCTCTATATCTCAATCTTATTATTATTAAACTCAATATTATTAGTAATGTAGTAATAGCATGCATATACTCAGTTCGACACTTCTGGCCTTACTTTAAAGGTATGTTACAGGATCCCCCTTTTCCCCGATCAAGTTGTTTTTCAATATGCATTTTTCACCATATGAAAGCTGAACTCAAAACCATCGAGTACAGAACCATCGAGTACAGACTCTTCTCAACAGCGCCATAAAAGCGTCATAGATAATATAATAATATTATTAACAACAGTCAAATAGACAAATTAGAAAACAATTTTACTTACCATAGTTATCTCAAGCACTGTGTGACGTAAACTTTCATTATGACGTTAATATACACAGGTATATATCGTCACACTTGGTGATTCTTACATCGTCTATCTTATCAAAATATATACAAATTACGTTAGAGTAGCAGACTCTTAATAATTTTTGTTGTAATATAGATTAAGGCTATAGATATCATGTTGCAGATTGAATGTTGGGCAATAACGATAATATAAGTCGTTTTCTAGATATTTTACAATAATTATCTTATACTGAACTAAATTTACTAAACTACTTATCTTATTATAACTTGATGATTTTATTCTTAATAAACAAAATCGAACTTGATTAAAATTTCTAAAATAAAACAACACGCAAGCATTTAATTTCAACTCTCTACAAGAAAGAAATGAGTTGATCGCTCTACCATTAGCTGCTATTGAATGTCTTTTGAAAACCAGTGCACGTCTTCCGCAATTTATTAGTAATGTTATTTTTTATAACTAAAGGAAGGAAAAAAATATATTTTTTGCAGATAGTAATAATGATAATAATTTAAAAAAATAATTAAATCAATTTCACATTTTTGCCTCAACACAAGAGCGAAGAAATGAAAACAAATTTAAATAAATACTTCATTTCCTCGAGTGGAGATCGAATCCACAAGTAGACGCTTTTCCAATCACACCCTTATTATATAATATTTTTTCATTAAATTTTCTCTCTTGTTATTGTACGGAAATTTGTACATATTCAATGTTAATGAAGTTTTGATAACGATTATACATATTATATAGAAATGATATGAACCTGCATACATTACATTGATAAAACACAGCCTTCCATTAAAGGGCACGTGACACAGACGGACCGTTAAATGTAATCGCCCGCATCAACGATTATTTATTGAACTGATCGGATAAATTCACAAGTGTGCTAAGGTCACAACAAATTTAAATCGTAAACAAATTGAGATTGTTGTGGTTTTTTGTTGTTTTTTCTTTTTTTTATTTTTCAATACAAATGAATTGCGGAACCTAATTATTTGTTATATAAGCTTGTATTCTTTTTCTTGTGTTTACATGGTATTATATAATAAGACTTAATGAAATTGCAAAGATTTTTGTTTAGTTATCTGTTGAGTTTTGCCATATAGTCTTGAAGAAGTATAAGAGTATAATTTATGTAACTGTTTTCGTCTTTCTTATACATTTTATGCTATCGCTACATTTAGACTGCAGTTTATATTCTCTCCATTTTATTTAAACTCATAGTCGACACTTGCAGTAGGCTCTTTAGAATTTCACCAATGTACAAACGATAATAATTATGTTTACTTTTAAATATCGCTATTAACCTTTATTCGTGCTTTAAATAATCAGCTTCTACAAATTAATATGTTTAAATTGTAACAACATTTTTTATTAATAATAATCCATAATGTTATTATTTATATACGCCGCCGACCTCAGCTAACTGGGGCATATTAAAGATTGATTGACAATATTCGATTTTATATAATAAATTTTCCATTACAAGTTAACATGACCTTGCTAATATGCTGTGCATGTCGAGACATTGGCTACTTTTATACTGAAAGTTTTACTTTGTTTTTCTAGTATTTAGCATCAGCGTGGTTTGCACAAGGTCTTTGCGAGTACATCAATATCATCGATTGTCACGGTTCTTGACGTCGATCGCAGCTTATAAGACATTTGTTAGCTAAATTCATTACTAGATGTTGCTATACAGAACATATAAGAATTATAATTTTTGAAAACATTATTTTGTGAATAAATCACAACATTAATAATTTCGATGGTTTATATTAAATGTAAATATTATTTCTTGAAGATAAATAGAACCAGTAAATTCATTAAGTTACTCGTGTTCTCTGACCAAATAAAAAATTTAGAAATAAATCATTTTTATGTTGTTTATATTTATTTTAGATTTCATGAGAACATTTTTTATTTTTACGCATTTTGTTATCATATCATATTTTTCACTGTAGATAGAGAGAATCTTAAGATTAGCTACACGGAAATAATACACAAGAAATAAGACATTTACTGGAGAGAAACCCGTTCCTGTTATATAGTCTGTATTATTAATTATCTATTTTTAAACGTTAATAAATTATTACCTTCGGATACAAACGAGGTACATAATTTCGAAATTCGTTAATTAATAAATTCCTTACATATAATATTAATAAACATTACCAAACCCTCCGTTGAACCGCGCGAAAAGAGGTCAATATGTCTTATAGAGGCTGAACGGAGAAAACTGAACAGTTCAACATTTTTATTGAGCACTAAATTCGACGCTACGTGAGCGGAGACCGCTTTCTTTAGCTCGAGACTCGAGCGTACCTGCATATTATCCTATACGTTCGCCTTTAGCTTCCCGTCATGTTCGCTTTTATTACAAATATATTACTGTATAATATTACTGTGCACTTTTGTTGGGCGAAAAAGAACTTTCTTTTCATTTTAAAATTATATTGGAAACAGATATTTGGCTTTGTGTTTGTGTTTCACAGTCCTCCATAGACAAAAAAATATTGCAATTACTTTTGAATTTCCTATATTATAAAGTGCAATGTGATTTATCACTAAGTACACTATTTCTCAACTATTTGCTTAGATGGAGTTGTCACATTGATGAGTGAAACACAAATTAAGAAAATTTTAACACCAAGAGCTTTAAAGTTATGCTTGAATTGATGTGAAAATGGGGTTTTGTTTTGTCACTAAAGCTTTTTAAGCTTAGGGCTTAAAAGACAAAACTTTTTTAATTGTTCCTTAATTCTGGTTAAATAGATATTTAACAGACACATATTATTTTTTCGCTCGAATTTTTATATACTCATAATAATGTGCGTTAAGTTTTAGAGTAATTATGTTCTAAGTATATAAAGTTTGCAACTTTGCAGTAACTATTCTGTGGTTGATATTGATAAATTAGACTTCAGCGGAACCGCCTCCAAACTTTTTTCAATTTCGTAGAGATATTTTGCATCTTTTAAACTTTTATTCATTGATTAATGTCGGGCGAAAAAGAAACACGATTCGTCAAAGTGCGGCTATAAAAGTACATTAATAATAAAACTAACATTTAAATGTAACGCGTTATTAATGATATCCAATTGAAATTATACATATCCACAAATTGTCATTAGTTTACAACTAAATAAAAAATCAGTCCCGCACACAGTAGGGTAGGGCAGAGGAAACATACTGCTAAGACATTCCGTTCCCCAATTTCCGCTGAATTTTCCGAGACATTGCATGTTGAATGGCGGAACTCAACACCGGGTTTTTGCCTTACTGCCAGAGCGAAGAAATGAAAATATTAATAAATTAATTCATTTCCTCAAGTGTGGATCGAAACCCACAACCGTCGCGTTACAGTCACACTCTTGTGCCGTTGCGCCACGATGGCCTCATAAATTATAATTTAAATGATTTATCAAAAGACAAGTAAGTATAAATGGGAAAAACAGCATCAAAATCGGTTAGCTTATTCATTTATTCGGTTTTGGTTGAAACAGTCGTTGGCGATTGATAAGTAAACTGCTGAAAGTGTGTTAGTTTTTTAACCGCGCCCGTATCTGTCGTATCGAAAGTCAATTGTGTCATTGACCCAGACACCAGCTGTTCTTTATTTATTTTTTATCATGTATCGTTATTCTTATTGTTTTCAATTGTAAATACACACGTATTTTGTTTTTTCCTCTTAATTACGAATCGTATTTATAGATTTAATTGTTTTGTTTTACAATTTTGAAGTATATTTTTTTAAGAGACGCGATAGTCATAGATTCGATTACCACTTGCGGAGGACGGAGTGATATTATTTATTCTATTATATGTTTAATTTTATTAGATAAACCAGAAAGAAGAAACTATGAAGAAAAATTTTACCTACCTCATTTCATAATATGTATTAAGCTTGTAATTTCAACGAATCTTATTTTGCGAGCCTGACTTCTAAGTGGTTTTCCTGTTAGGTTTACAAGATAATTTGCCGCGTGAAGTATCCTTGACACATATATATGTCATATGCCAAAATTTAACGAGCTCTTTAAAATATATTTTAAACGTTCGAAATTAAAAAGTCCAATCGGAAAGGGTGTGGTTATTTTATTATGTAAGAAGGTTATTGAACTAAATTACAATACGTTATTTGAGTTTCGCGTTTAATTAAAATTGAAGTAAAAAGTATTTTTTGTGAATTTAAACTGTAAATACAGAGTGCTACTATATGTTATTTGTTATTATTGGTAAAAAATCTTGAGGCCAGTTGCGGCGCAGGCACACAAACGTGTGGAAGTTGACGCAACAGATTGTGGGTTCGATTCCCACTCGAAGAAATACATATTTACTTTTTCATTTCTTCGCTCTAGTGTCGAGGCAAAGCAAAGAAAAGAAAATATTAAATATTCCTCGAATAAGGCGGAAAGTGGGGCGCTTAGTGTTAGAACACTCCGTCTTAACATTAGGCCTACATGAGGGATGAAAAGAAAAAAAATAATGTCAAATTATCTTAATTGTTTCAATAATAGCATAATGTAAGTATCTCCTCTTCTCTGATAGATTGCTTATAAAGATTTTTATTTTAAGATCGTGTCTGTTTAAAGATGAGTGATATAACACGTTACGTTCGAAGTGCGGTACTCGCACGTTGAGAACACAGATAAGCGATAAGCTTATCTTTTAATAACGTAACGAAAGTAGTTTTGCATAGAGTTTTTCTTTATAATATTAAAATATGTATTTATATTTCTTCAAAGATTTCTATGGATTTCTATAGATTTTTTTTATATTTGTTTTTTTTTAAATTTAGTAATAACTATTATAATTTTGTTGTCAAAGAAATTGAAATAGATTATTTTTGGTAATAATATTTCTCTAAGTGATTTACGATTACGTACACGGTTAATATTGTACTCTTTCAGAAAATTAAATAACCGTTCAAAGTAAATGCTTTAATATTGCACTAAAAAATTTAAAAATATCAAATATTTTTTTATAGAGCATTTACATAACACATCGCTCATATATACAGACAATTTAAATAATTAATAAAGCTAGAGTAAGCTCTATTACTATACATTAGTTAGAAATTTCGTCAGATTTCTTAGTAACTTTAAAAGTTTTTGTTAGGTTAAATCAACAATAAACTTAATATTAAGTCACATAATGTGAGTAATTTCGATACTTAAACGATAAAAATTTACATTACATGTTGCGTGACTGTATATATAATCTATACTTATTTATACATTAGTTTTTACAGTGTTTGTATAGTGCAGTATTATTTTACCTTACAGTTTTATACTTTTTATGCTTGTTAACACACTTGACTATAATTTCACTATTACT
>FASU01003742.1:0-10263 GCA_001486225.1 Heliconius pardalinus sergestus | reverse complement strand
AAAAACTAGTATTAACACACTCGGCCCGAGTGTGTTAATACTAGTTTTTGTCTATGTTCAAATTGCCTAAAAAATAGAAATGCCGATTCTAAATAGAACCCAAGATTTGAACCCAGACTTATGGGTCGTGCAAATATTTTATTTCTGTTAGTTATTAACCACCTGTCACGCGAGAGCTATGAAATTTTTCTATAATCGCAGTGAAAATTTAAATAAATGTAGCAAGGGGACGGTAAGCTAACATGTCCGTCACATCGTTCCTTTTAATTTCCGGCGGATTGATATTCTATATTTTAAATTTATTTTCAAAGTAAGTTATGTTGGAGAAGTATCTTATATTTTGAATATTACGGATGTAAAATATGAAAATAAGAATTTATTTTTTTCACTCTGTGTTCCGCACAGCTGTATACAAAATACTAAGGGGACTTAGTGTTAAGACACTCCGTTTTACATTTTCCGTCAAATTTTGTTAAGTGACAGACAAACTCAACGCTGCGCTTTACCTTGCTGCTAAAGCGAAGACATGGAATTATTAAATATTTCAATTCCTCGAATGGGAATCGAAACTACAACCGGTCGCGTTTACAGTCACATACTTGCGCCACGCATGGCCCAAAATTCAAAATGTATAATTTTACATGTTATATTTTCAAAATTCTTATTTATAACAAGTATTTTGAGTATTTATTTTAAAATCTAATGTAATGAAAATTAATCTTTAATTTTAGGGTGATAAAGTAAAAAAATAAAAACAAAAAAACGTGATTTTTCTGTAAGACGGGGTATTAACCTAAGCTGTTTCGCTTAAAAAATAATTAACGTTCGTATTTAGCATATCGCGTTCTGATTTTAGTTACATAACAGAATGTTTTTATTATTTTTCTCTCGAGGTCCATTTTTTGAGACATTGCGTAGCGGAACTTAACGCTTTATGTTGCCTTATATACGTGTAATAAACTTTGAAATCGCATTTTTAATTAATTTAAAACTCTACCATAATAATAAATCTAAGACATTTTAAAATATATTATTAGAAAACGAGTTATTGCATATTTGCCATGTCCACAATACGTTTAACGGTTATTAAATTAAATCCAGCTTATTAAAGAGATTTTATAAAATAAGAGAAAAAAAGGTAATCTAACATTTGACATTTATTTGAATTTAAAATAAAATATTATATATACCAAAAAAATATTATAAATTGAACATATGAAATGAAAATAAATGCTACTTTAAATTAAGAATTTCGTGTAAGTCTTCGCTTAAAGTAAGATAAAATATAGTTTCAGTTCTCAAGTTAACATGGCAGTGGGTCGGCTAAGCCAGTCTTATCCAGAATGACATGTAACCTCGTACTTGGACAGACTGTGTGATTCCGATAAAAACATTCGCCGTGTTTGAAATCGTCCATTTCTTTCTTGACTAGATTTTTTTAGACTTTTTTTCTATTAAAAAACCGCATATGTTTAATCTTCTATTACAATTAGATTCTGTTTTGTCATTAAATAAATTCGTTTTTTATTCGTATTCGTAATAGTAAAAAATGAGGCCACATTTTACACACACATATATATATATTTTTATACAAATATAGTTTAAGTACTGGACTAGCACGGAATTCCAAAAAAAAATTTTTTTCGCACTGCTGTAATATTTTTTGTTATTTAGACGCTAAAGAGAGATTATTATGCTTTACCTTAAAGTGAAGCTAAAATCATTATTTCACTAAGCAGAATTCAATTAATTTAATATACACACAAAAACATAGTTACATATTCAAATTCCAATATGTTTATAAAAATATTTTCAAAACATACAGCCTACTAAATATTTATTCAGAGCGAGCGCTTCTACTTATTATTCACTAGTTTTTACTAGTCACGTAGAGTGGAAATAACATGTCATAGCATCTTTTGTTACAAAAATATATACAGAATATTAATGAAAAAATAAAAAAATATATACAGAATATTGCATCTCGCGTATAGCAGAGAAGGCAGAGGGAACATAGTGTTAAGACACTCCGTTCCCGAATTTTGCCCGAATTTTTCGGAGTATTGCATGTTGAATGTTTCAAATGAAGACCGGGCTCTTTGCCTTGATGCCAGAGCGAAGAAATTAAAAAATAAATAATAATTAATATTTTATTTCCTCCAATAGGAATCGAAACCACATTCAGTTACGATTACAGTCACATCTTTGAGCCGCTAAGCCACGATGGCCTCGTTAAAGTATAACTGAAATAATCTTATTATGATATAATAATGAATAATGTAGTATGAACTAAATCAAAGCTCTTAGAGCTCTCGCTAGAAGCTCTTACATCCATTTAGCGCCTGAGGTCCAACTCTGGCAGTAATTTTACACTAATTACAGACCAATTTAGTTTGCCATTAAGTTCGTTTCTACTTTAGTTAAAATGAAATTTATCCTGACATTTGTGTTAGGTACTATGCCTATAAGATGGTAGAATTTTTATATTTTTATTAGCTTTTCTTGACAGCTATTGGTAGAGAATTATTATGTAATCATCATTAAATGCTTAACCGACTTCAAAATCAAGAGGTTATCAGTTTGTCCTGTATGTATGTGACATTGTTGAAATATTATAGGAAATTTACATTAATAATAAAAGTACCTAATAGAAATGATAATTTTTGAAATGAGGAATCAGTCTAAGATTTATTACAATCAGTGATGAAACTTAGACTATTTCCTTTTAATATAGGAATACAAGTTTTTTAATTACTTATTTTAGATAAAGATTAAGTAAAATTAAAATAATAAGAAACGTAGATTTTAATAAATTTATTTAGAAACAATAACATAATGTAGAACTAACTCTACAACCATGAAGTTGTATAACAAGTGACTTGCCCTAAATTCTGTTGTACCGGCACAATAGCTTTCTCTTTAGAAAATCCCCACAATATTATAGTCCTCTTATTCGCAAACAACCAGAACAAAATGGAGAATGCACAGTGGTAGACTGTTATAATGTTAAAAAATACGAAAAATAGAGGCGTACACTTACTATGGTTATTTCTATTAAATATTAAATAAGTTAGCTTATAAGTATCCAATATGGCTTGTTGACAGCTGAATGTAAAAATAAGAATTATCATTACAACAATAATTCTGGGATTGCTTTCAATTTTACTTTTGTTTGTTATTAAAATACTTTTTAAGACTGAAATTAGTAAAACGCCGTTGGTGATTAAAACTGGCCATTTTAGTATTAATAAGTATATGAGAAAACCTTTAAGATGATTTTCTATAGGTAGATTGTAACTAAGACGAAAGAGAACTGATATGGCACCAGGGATCAGCCAAGCGCACAGGGAGACTTTACGTAAGCCTTGGGTGGTAACGAACACTCTCACAAAGCTGTCGTACATTTGTTTGCTAAACACAAACATCCAAGTCACTAGAGCCATTTCAGAATATCCCATCGGTAAAATGTCTAAGAAAACAGGCGTGAAATATCCGGTACTTTCGAAAAAAACGTCGGCCACGTCGTAGATGTATCGAGTTCCTGTGTAGAAGAATCTTGCTATCATAAATTGGATGAGCAGTTGGTTTTTGTAGTTCTGCCTCCATTCGGTGAAGAGTAGAGCTGTCAGTAGAAGGAGAACCAAAGCAGTGAAACACAGGACCATTCCAATTGTGCTGCATGCGAATGTTAATCCTGGCATGAAGGTAGAATTGCCTTTTGCAGTTACTATCATAATCTCCATTTTTCTCTCATAAACTCTTTCTCAAATTATTGTTTAAAATAATGTATTTTCAAATCAAAGTTTGTTCTCTTATTTATTCGTTAAAACATGATATTGTACATATAATTGATATTTTGTCACTCCTAAACGAAAGAAATCTAAACTTTTCCATTTTTCCACTGTTTTCTACTTTATTTTCATCGTTTCTTTATGTACGTTAATAACAATGAGAGTACACACGGCACTCTTTCTAAAAAGCTTATATTACAGTAAACTGTTATTTAGTTGTAAACATGTGATAAACGTTATCTTTAGAAGATTAGAGCGTCCTTCAAAAAATTAATAAAACAAATCACAGAGTACTTATTACTATAGTGTTCCTAGCAATCAAAAGTTAGTTGTTGGGGGTATACTGTATTAATAAAAACACCTAATAAATTAATTATACTATTTCAATTTTAAAAGTCTGCTTAGCAAGCGATAGTTGTCGTGGTATTCTTATGACGCCCATTGATGGAGGCCTCTTTCCAGTATCTCGAGGATGGTCGGTTCTGAGTCTACTCAGCAAGGAAACTGACCGTCTTCCTCCCGCTTGTGGTCTGGTTCGTGGTTGCTCCTCGGGAACCAAAGGTTGAGGTTGACCTTTGGTTCAAGTTAACAAATATTCTATGATTAAAATTTTAACTTAATTACATAAATCGTTGCTCGATCAAGTTAAATATATTTTGTTACTTAGATATGGAGTAATTTTGTTTTCAACTATTTTTCCTTAAAATATGTACTTATATAAGGTTATGGAGTTTATCTTTAGAAGATATTATAATTTTTATAAAGGTAGGTAGATGAAATAAAACGCAAGTTAAGAAACACAGAGAATATATTTCAGATATAACATCACGACAGGTCCAAAATAAAACTCACACAAGTGAGAAATAGGAAACCACGAATATATAAAACTCTATACAAATAGTCAACAAGGTGAGTCATATTTTATACAATACAGCATTTGTGTAAACATGACTTTAAAATAAAGACAATTTTTAGTTTTTAACCACAGATTGTCAAACTTAATACAAGAAAATTGCATTAAATTTAGGATTAATATTAAAATTCATTTAATGAGCAAAAATGGATTTTAAAATAGTTAAAATCTAAAAATTGTCTGTATGTTTATAAGTATTTATGGATAAAGCGCTCGACAGACATAGGACAGCAGACAGATTGGTTAAACCTAAACAGTAAGCTTATACAACTACAAGTAGGTGCAGCTACTTACGAAATATTATTGCATTTTCTAATTTACATAACATCTAATAATAATTAAGTTATAACCACCGTTTCTACCAATTTTTGTTAACATTAAAACTGTATATTTAAAAGGAAATGTGGCAAAGAATCATTTCAAACTAAATGTTTTCAGATTTGCGTAAGCATAAGCTATATTTCTATAATCAATTTGTTTTTATGTTATTAAAAATAACTTAAAACCTGATTTCATTGGTTGTACTTGTTAATTAATTGTTAAAATAATTCATATTTTTGTGTTACTTCTCATAAGAAAGTAAACTTAAATTGATGTATTAAAAATTTTAGTTAAAGAATTCTCTAAGACTGAAGACTGTATGTCATAAATGTCAAAATTTATCGCTGAAAATATCAATAAGTGCATCCGATAATATATCAACGTCAGAATTTTATAGCTCACACTGTAGAGGGGAATATATCAAACTTTACAACTGCAACGAGCTTTAGATGTTAGAGGATTATAGTTGACATAGTTTTGAAATTAATATTGTTAACGATTTACAATTAAAACTAGGTGGTAACTAGATTTAGTATTATATAACACTAAGTTATCATAGGGGTAACTTTAATTATGTACTTACATAGAAGTCTTTATAAGGGATCACAGTTTGGAAAACTAGTTCGACATAACCTTAGAACGAAGAGAATGCAGAAATGAAGGTATGCGATATCTTGGGAAAAATATGACACCTAAGTAAATGTGTATTTACTCTAAGCATTTGTAATAACTCTTATATTCTAAGGTCATTATGATCAGGGAATTATTTTTAAGCCTATAGTTAACAACTATTATATGTAATGTCTAAGACATATAAAATGAAAAACAAGAACAAAATAATTAAAACAAATTAACCTTTTAAAACAAATATACAATTATAATTCATTGTTTTTATGATTATATTTAATTAACTTAATTTAATATCTAAATGAAGCGTGAAATGATGACGAAAGAAGCGTTCATTAAAACGCACAATATGACAAAATTATAAAAGATTTAAAATGCCACTATCAAAATTGTATTTATGCACTTTTTCCTATAATCAATAAGTAACACGAACATGTACTTAACTATTTATAGATCTAAAGACCAGTTCTTTTAACTTAAAATATAATTTAAACATACATAAATAAATAGACGCAAATTTAAATTATTAATAACAAAATAAGTAGGTCATAAAACAGACCTAAAATAATCGTAAAGTACAATTGGAAAAATATTACAAACAAAGTTTTAGAAACTGGTCTGAAAACTACGCTATTTCTACAAGATCACATTGCATAGAGGCTGGAAGTCTAATATAACTTAGATAGCCTAGTCTAATAAAATTACTCCTAGTTAATATAAAGGCAGAAACAGATTCTTCAAATAATAATAACTTCCTTACGTTAGTGATTAACGAAGATAGATAAAAGTATTAATTAATCTGTAATAACACAATTATGCCAAAAAAAACTGGTAGTATCAAGTAAATAAAAAATGGAGTTTCGTTATAATAATAAGTTTCTACCTTCAAAATAAGCTACAATATAAACATAATAGCTGTTAAAATTAGTTAACTCGGAGTCGAACTTTCCTATTCATAGCATTCAATTTGTAATAATAAACAAAAGTTGGGAGCCAGTGGAAACAAATGATTGTGCAAATGCTTATTTGAATTGCAAATTATTAATGGCTTTTAAGTATTTTTTATTGACCTGGCTTAGCTTGGCTTCTAATGTTATCAGAGCTCTTAGGTCTGTCATTTTGTTTTAATTGCAATGGTTGCAGGTTTGATGTCAGGTCTTTGTAAATTATAGAAAGAGAAAGATTTTTATTTAAAAATTAAAAAGTCATCTTAAGTAAAATAAATTATACTCGTAGGTATATAGACACATAGAGACCAGCTCTTTAAGTAATTTAAATTTAATGGTACTGAAATATGTTATTCGATACAAATTGATCACTCCACCATGTGTTCTGAAAGAAAATTATTAAAAAAATATTATTGAGGTATTTTGATTTTTATAATAATGTGGAGTTTTATTTAGATACAAATTGCAAACGATTACTTATAGGTATTTAAAACATAGCAGGATTTGAACCTAGTTTCTCATAGTCTATGCGATAATAAAATAATATAAGTATATAGAAGAATCTATAGTTTACTTTTGTAAAATTCTATTACATATAAACATACAGTTTTTGTTATAAATGAATAAAACATCTAAATAAAATGAAATTATGAGTACTATTAAAAGTTATTCTAGCAAATAGCTAAAACGAAGACATCGTATTATTTTCATTTCATTCTGTGGTGACATTTTCACAAACTTTGAACGGGATTTAAAAACATCAATGTTTTTTTTAGACTTCAGTTGAGTTTCAAGCGGAAGAAGTTTGTTTTTTCATAGTTGTTCATATTTTTACCTAAACAGAGTTGATGATATTTTTTGGGTAATTTCAGCTTGAACCAAAATTTTATATCTATTATTTTTCTATTTTCTTGTATGGAAATGTACTTGACAAAAGAATCTCATAGCTTTAACTAATCTGAACTAATTTTTTGTCCATACGAGGCAAGAAGGTTATTTTCATTTATATAGTTGTCAGTACAGAAAATTACACAAATTATCATGAATGTTAATATTGTACACTAACCTTGTTCTTCGACTGGAGTGTGATCTTCATCTGATGAATCCACTTTCTCGATCAGAGAACTTTGCTTCGAAAGTGACTGAAACAATAAAGTCACGTCAAATTTTTACTCTACCGCAAAAGTTAGTTGTAAGTTAAAATAAATACAAAAAGTGACTGTTATTTCTTTTGGGCACTAACAAAAAATATACTTTGCAAATTAAATCGGATCAGAATCGGGGATGAGAAAAGGTACGTTCATCCATTTTATTTATATCTAAAAATAAATTTTGATAGTGAAACGAAAAAGTTCATAGGAAGACAATATTATATTTTTTTAATTTAAAAACAGGATATAAAATGACGAACATGTGGATGATTTTCCAATATTATATTTCAACTATAAATTCAGATCAAATAAAATATTCGATATCTACGAATGACAATAATAGCGAAAACGTTCGATTTCACAAACGATTTACCCTACATCTCTAATATGATGAACATCGTGTTAGTACTTTTATGACATAGTTAACAAGCACATACTCGTACGTAGTCTATGTGCCTTACATTAATTAAGCTGAATAACTGTGTAAAGTAAACCTATTTAAGCTTGAACTCAACAAAATCAAAGTTAAAAAAATGAGAAAGAAAAAATACATCGAAATAAAATTCTAAAAATTTTCTTATTTATTTATTAAGGCAATTCTATGAAAAGAATTCATTAAAAGCTTTCTAGAGCCAAAAAGTTTTTATAGCAAATGAAAGGAACACAAAAATGTAAATATTCGATATCGTACATATTAAAATAGCTTACCTTATTGGATCGTCGTCGCGGCGGCGATATTTTATTCCATAGAGCTTCCAGTTGGTCGAAGTGCTGGGATTGCGCTATCGCGGCCTGCTCAGGACCGAGGCTTACCTGAGTTTTGATAATGATATTAATAATCTTTATTATATTATTATTTCGAAATTTATTATATTAATATATTTATTGATCGTCTTTACCAATATTTCATATATATATTTAAGTTTTGTGATGTTCAAAGTAAATAAATAATTATAATTTGATCCATTTCTTTCAAATCATGAATAAACCCAAAAATATATATATTAGACATTTAATAAAAAAAAAGAAACATATTTCAAGAAAACAATTAGTATCATTATAATTTTATGTTATAAAGTAAAATATTATGAAAAAGAAATATTGTAAAAAATATATAAAGCTACACTATTTACACTAAAAATTTAATTTGACGACCATCGCTTTTCAATTCACAACCAATTAACGATGTAAACCTAAACGATTTCTATTATAGCTGTAAGCGTTAGAGAGCTGCCTAGCTTTTACAACGCTTCAACAAGTTTCGTCTATTATAAAATAGGTTTGTATCAAAATTGCCTTCGATCCCAATTTTCCAAGTGAGTTAACTTCAGAATCGCAATTCAAAGGTAAAGATTGATGCGTGAACGTGTAACTGGATATGTAGGTATTTGCTGCTATTAATATAGCATTGTAATAGGAACAATGGAATTGATAGCAATTAAAGCAAGCGTATACAACATTTTAAAATTATTTTTGACCTATAAACACTTACACCGTATTATATTTAAGTACAGCTTTTAGTGTAATTTATTTAGGAAAAAAAAGTTTATATACATAAACAATCAATAATTAAAATCGGAAGTAAATGACTGAAGCTGTCGTAGCGCTGGGGCACAAAGGTACGTCTAAATGCGACGATAGTAGATTCAATTCCAGGGGGAATGATTAAATCTCTGCTCTGGTAACAAGGCACTACGCGAACTTGGTTTCTGCCACTCAACACACGGTGCCTCAAGTATTCGGCGAAAAATGGGGCACTGAAGTGTCTTAATAAAAACGGAGTGTCTTAACATTAAGTTACCAGGTTCCCTCTATCTACCCTGATATGTACGGTATACAGCGTGAAGCTGTATAAATGCTAAATATATGAGTCATAGTAAAAATATTACGTATATACGCAGGTTCAGCATAAAAGATAACAAAGAAATGTAACATATATGCGTATGTACATATACTCGTATTATCATATCTCACCTGTGAGCCCAAGTCTTTATTCTTCGCCTCTTGTATTTTCGATATTTCTTCCATCGACGCTGACACCGAAAACCTACGAATGATGTTTATAAAAATAACATATTTGTATTTAATTGTTTCGTTCGCTTCGTAGCAATTCCTGTTATATTGTTGGCATTTATATTAAATTAAAAGGAAAATACCGAAGATATTATGATTTCTAAAAATATTGAGTAGCGGAACATAACGCTGAAAATTCTTTTCTATATATATACTTAACATAATATATATAATTTAAAACAATTACCGTCTCTTCAATCGCTCATCTACTTGTGCCATCATAGCAGCTGACGTCAAATGACCGTATTTCTTCTGCCATGTGTACGTGTCTAGAGAAACTTCCTTCTTTAACAACCTCTTCATCGGCCGCTTTGGTGCCAGAGGACGTAATTCTAAACAAAAAATCGATTATTTGTATTCTTATATCGATTATTAATTGGATAAAATGTTTACGAGTTGGTAATCGATATAGAAATTGAAACGTAATGTTACACCCCTAC
>FASU01003706.1:1352-12952 GCA_001486225.1 Heliconius pardalinus sergestus | reverse complement strand
ACGCTGTATCCCCCATATAGCAGGATAGAAGGTATGTAGAAGCTAGGTAGGTAGAAGGAATGCTGTGTTAAGAAACTCCGTTCCCGATTTTGAATTATATATTTAAATTTGTGTGAAGTAACCCTGAGTCTAAAATATTAGAATTTATATTGAATTTAGAGTGAATGTGGAGCGGACGTGGTTCTAGAGAAACAGAAGACAGTGCACTTCATATAGGTTAGACAAAGTATAGTAGTTTTTGCCTAATTTATATGACAAAAAAAAACTATATTTCGGTAGTGGTACTGTGACATATGTCAATGTCTAAAATAATTTTACATTGAATGAATTGATGTTATTTACTTTTTACCTACAGCTGCAAATATTTTCAAAATATATTTGTATTGTGTAGGTTAATCAATACAGTCACCAGTGATCATTTATTAGAATTGTATTTAGTGTTTGCATATATTTTAAATAAGGAAGTTGTCGACTGACCACGAATCGATGTCTCTACATTAATTAAAATTTATATTTTACCGAAAGATGTTAGTACCATTTACAATTTTTGGAGCTGCCTTCCTTGGAAGTGGCTTTTTTGTTTGGGATACAATCAAGTCAAATACAATTTGTCGATATATGGAATGTTGCGAAGAACAACATGTGCCTTTTGACTTGAAGAGTATGTGAAATTTTTTATACACTATAAACATTTATTCTAAAACGCTGTGCTAAATAATAAAACGTGTATATTTCTTGATTACAGAACTTCGTTATTCTTTTTCTGAGAAAATGTATGGACAGCCTTTAGTGAACGAAATAGTTAATATTCTTAGTGCTCACAAGAACACTTTAAATGATAATAGTAATAGAAGTAAGAAAGCTTTAGTCCTAAGTTTACATGGCTGGTCTGGAGTTGGTAAAAATTTTGCTGCTACCATGATAGCTGATGCTGTCTTTAAAAATGGAATGCAGAGTAAATTTGTCAAAGTGTTTATGGGCAAAAAAGATTTTGACTGTTCAAATATTCAAAAAACACAGGTATAATACATAGTCATGTAACATATTTCATATTATTTGAGTTACTTCATTTAGTAATGTAATGTCTATTGCAGGCAGATTTGATTAATAGTGTAAATAATATTGTTCAAAAGTGTCCTACATCACTTATAATATTTGATGAAATTCATGATATGTGTCCATCTGTTTTGGATGCCATAAAACCAATGCTAGACCATCATCATGCAGTAGATGGAATTGATTACAGGTAGGATTACTATATCATCTTTGAAATTGGGAGTACTTATAAGAATAATTGATTTATGTGCTCGTTAGATTATAATGTTAAGATATTATAGAAAATTTATTACTTACCCCTGAAATAAATTTCTGACTACAGAAGTTTTATGTGTGGAAATAGATTTGAGGCATTTGTGGCACACTGTATCCCGGGTATAGGAGGGTAGGCAGAGGAAACTTGTTAAGACACTCTGTCCCCACTTTCTGCCATCTCCCATCAGAGCAAACAAATGAAAATATAAATGTAAATAAATATCATTTGCACAAGTGGGGATCGGTTTGCATTAAATGCACACACACACACTTTGTGCTCCTGAGCCATGACTGGACTGTTAATTTTAATTTAATAAAAATATTTAAAAAATTACAGAAACAGCATTTTTATATTTATATCAAATATTGGGGGAAAAGAGATTGCAGAAAACCTCTTAGAATTATACAGTCAGGGTATTAAAAGAAACGAAGTAGAATTTCATAACTTTGAACCAATTATTAGGAGATCAGCTTACAGTACTGGTATAATTTTTTATTCTTTTAATTGGTCTTGGAATTTTTATTTTAATATCTTTTACCATGTTTATGTTTTGTTTTGAACTAAACTGCTTTAAGCTATAAAATAATAACTGAGAAGTCATTTAATAATATTTTGTAAATTGTATAATAATTTTAGGTGGATTTGAAAAATCTTCAACTATAGCACAACATCTTATAGATCACTACATTCCATTCTTGCCTTTAGAACAGCACCATGTTGAAATGTGTGCTCTTGCAGAGTTCAGGGCCCGTGGTGTCAATCCATCAGAAGAAATGATGGCGTAAGTTATTAATTTTTTTTGTGCTCAAGCAATATAGTAAAATATTACAAATTTTTAATTTTGCTCTTATTCCAGAGATGCATTATCAGTTATTACATATGGGCCAACAGAGGATCAGCCAATTTTTGCTAATAATGGATGTAAGCGATTTACCAAACAAGTACCATATGTTATACAAAAGCACAGGGCTAAAAGTGAATTATGATTAATTTTAAACAAAACTGTTGTTTTTTATGTTGTTATTACAACCTCTGGTGTCTTTGATAGTTTTTTTATGTACTGAATTTGTTAAATGTATGGAAACTGCTAGTGTCTTCATGTTTTTTCAGTTCCATTATTATAAGTTCACATGTGATAGATATCTCCAAGCAGTTGCCATAAATCGTGATAACAATCTCATGTATTTTATTTTAACATATGATATCAAATAAAATATTTATACACTAATGGAATGTCTTTATTTGTGTGCATTTCATAGAATAGGCATAATAAATAGTTAAGTATATTTAAATAATAGAAGCTTTTATTGAAGATAATTTAACTTTTTAACTCAAGCAAACATGTAAAAAATTATCAGGATAGCTCATATGTTCTGACAGCCATTGCAGTGGTGTATCTATGGGAATCACAATGCCATGTGTTCTCAATTTAACTGAAAATATATATATAATTAGTAGTAGAATGTTTTTTGTCTAATTAAATAGATGTATTAGCTTGACTAAATAGAAGTTACAATGAAATGAATATTCATACCATCAGGTTTTTCAGGATATAATTCTGATATCAACTGCTGAACAATTTTTCTACTGCCATCAATATTTCTAGGACTAATTAACCTTTGGCAGCAAATACCATCTTCAGAGTATATTCTCATGGGAATCTGTTTAAAACCTTCATTGTCTCCATGAGACTCCATTAATCTTCTGTTTATTGCCCAAAATTGATCAAATTTATCTGAAGACAAGATATAAGATAAACATTTCATAATTTTTTTGCTATAACCAATAATAGTAGAATATACACACCATTTTGTAATCCCAACCACAATTGATTGTGATCTTTTTTCTGCATTGTAGACATGACTTGACCTCTATGTTTTAATACATCAGCTTCTTTGACTGTTGACATATAATGTGCTTCAACCACATCTCTGCAAATATTACATAAGTTTAGTAATATAAAGTTATTGTTCTATTTCATACTAAATCCTCTTATTTATAAAAGAAAGGTCAAATTAAGCTATTATACTTGTTATAAATACTATATTTTATATGTGAAAATTACTTCATTTTCAATTAATTTACAATTAAATTAAAATAACAAAAAAAACCAATTAATTTTAAGTACTAAGGAAGTAATGTAAAGTGGACCTTATATTTAATGTAATATAACTAATTATTATAAAAGAAAAAAATTAATTAAATAACAGAATTTTAAGCTTATATATGTCTGTACTTTGTTATCATGTGGGTTGTCATACCACCTTAATTGATTGATACATAGAGATAGTATATATTTTTTGAATAGTTTTTGCATAGTGTTTTTCCTCCAAATTGTGACAAACAAAATACTGTAAAATAATGAACTAACATAATGTGAAATTTTAAATTTTGTGTATGCTTAAGTCTAATAAACAATTTAATTTAATGCTTTATGATAAATAAGTAATAAAATATTCCTACTTATTTGGGCAGTGCAGTAATATATTTTCAGGAAATTTTGTAAAGTGTACTGTCAAAGACCATGGCAACTGTGGGTCATTACTACATAATAAATCATATAAAAAGCCAATGGGGTAATGCCATTTAAGTGGTTGTCCATTATAATCAAGCCACATCTCATTATCTGCATTTTCTTGAGAAATATATCGTAAAAAATGTCTTTTCATCTGAAATAATAAATGACTGTATTTGGTAATAATACTATAAATTGAATATAATACAAGAAAATTACAACAACACAATTATACCTTATCAGTAACTAATGGAAAATAACTTAACCGGGGTACCATTACGTAGAAAGGGTCCGGTTGCTGTATTTCCATAATTTCTTCCTGAGCTAGTTGAAAACAAATAGGTAATTTACCATCCCAAATTTCACGCAACACTTCGCGATCGTTCGCCATGTTACAGAGTTTTTATTTATATAATATAATAATTTATATATCTGTTATTAAGTTACGGCAACGATTAAATTACTATTACAATGATTTGATTTGATTATTTATTTACTACAAAATAGAAATGCATTAATGCACTACAATATGAATACAGCTGACGTTCTGTCATCTGTCACTGTCATAATTTTATTTATATTTCTACAACACTTTGATTTGATCTTAGCCAAAAGGCCGAGAAGCGATAGCGATTTCGGAACGCCATAAATAAAGAACAACAACAACTATATTTCCATATACTTTCGACTCTTGCAGTTCTCCTAAAATTGTTTTTTTTTTAAGAAAAACTAATTTTCTGTCATTTTTTAAAACCAGCGCGTAAAGCTGAAATTTTGCTGTGAGATATAAACTTGGACATAATAATGCACGTTTATTGAAGTGGCATCTGTGAACTAAATAGAATTCACTGAAAATATGTTGATACGCACACAAAAGTACAATTATTCGCAGTGTCATATTATGGCTGGTATATAATAGTTATAATTGTATGTCTTATAATATCAAATTTACTTGTGTTTATTTTCATTAAATATTATTATTATTTTTATCCCAATCCATATTCAATCCCTACGAAAGCAAAAGCATCACAATTGTCTTTGGAATAGTAGTAAAGTACAGGTGTAAATTTTTTAACATGCAATTAAATTATAATTTTTTAAGTCCTGCGCTTAAAAAAGTGATAATGAAAAACGTCAGGTTTGATAATTCTGAACAATGCCTTAGGTATTTTTTTACAGTCCGTGTTAAAAACTTTTTTGACAGTAACAAATTGTCAACTGTCATTTCATTAGCCAAAGAAGCCATGTGGATTTGTTTTTAAATGAATAAAATAGACAAGGCACATTACAAGCATTTAGATTAAATAAGAAAGATTTACCAGATTACATTTTATAAACAAGAATATATATACAGTTACATAAGTGCCATTTGGTGATTATTACATTCTGAATCACATTTCATTTATAAGGTAATATATCTTTGTTGACATGGGTAAAAAAAGAAAACTTGCTGCAAATAGCGACGATTTTGAATTTGATCCTATTCCCCGACATATGGTAACATCACATATTAAGAAACAAGAAAAACGTCTCATAATTATTTTGGAAAATGCGCAACTAGAA
The DNA here is from genome assembly GCA_001486225.1 of Heliconius pardalinus sergestus. Taxonomy (NCBI): domain Eukaryota; kingdom Metazoa; phylum Arthropoda; class Insecta; order Lepidoptera; family Nymphalidae; genus Heliconius; species Heliconius pardalinus. Next base: position 7,562 of record FASU01003706.1, on the reverse strand, counting down.
ACTGTAAAAGTAAGGTTATTTTTAGTATACTTATTATAAATTTGTAACTAATGCATGTTGTATTATTTTCTATTATAATAAATCTTAAGTCTAATCTAAATCAAAAGAAGACCAACATGTCTATTTATTATAAGTTAGAATGGAATATAATCTATAAAATGTATTACCAGCACAAAACAATAAAATATATTTACATGAATTTTCAAATAATTTATTTAAGCTTTAATAAACTATTTGCAGGCTGGGAATAGTTTTGAACTCTTAAATTGTGATGATCATGCACATATTTTGAGAAAAAATGACAGAGATCCAGGATCTTGCCGGCCTGATATAACTCACCAGTCGCTACTTATGTTAATGGATTCACCACTTAACCGAGCTGGATTATTACAAGTTTATATACATACAGAAAAAAATGTTCTCATTGAAATTAATCCACAGACAAGAATACCAAGAACTTTTAAAAGATTTGCTGGGCTCATGGGTCTGTATGGAAAATCTTTCTTTATGAAAATATAATGATAATATAGCATAATGATATTAATAAAATATTATGTAATGGTAATATGTTGATATTTAAGACAAAAAATGAGTACTTATGTATTATCACTACCAGAGTTATAGATTTTGCAGTTTTTAGGTGCACATTACAAAATTTAAAAATATCAAACTTAACCTTTTTTGATTCTGCATACTGCTTTTACGGAGCCTAACCTAATCTGCATTTAAAATGAAAAAAATATAATTTCAACCATTTATTTATCATTTGTTCCCTGGTGAACCACTACAAAACATTAATAAGGTAAAAAAATCTTAGTCTGTTTATTTACAATAAATTGCTTTCCTGTTTCAGTACAACTTCTACATAAATTTTCTATAAGAGCATCTGATGGTCCCATGAAGTTATTAAAAGTGATCAAGAATCCTATAACATCACATTTGCCAGTTGGTGTTAAGAAGATAACAATGTCATTTAGTTCAAAAGTGGTCAAGAACTGTAGGGATTTAGTACCAAGTGATGAACCTATAGTGCTCATTATTGGAGCCATGGCTCATGGGAAGGTGGAAGTGGATTATAGTGAAGATGTCCTGTCTATTAGTAATTATCCTCTTTCAGGAGCTCTAGCATGTGCTAAACTATGTACAGCATTTGAAGAAGTTTGGGGTGTCTCCTAACCATTCTGCTGATATATGTATAAAATTAAAGTATTGTATGTTATTGTATATCTTTGTATTTTATTTCAAGTTTTAAAATTTTTTCTTAATAGTATAGATAGAAAAGAGGTGTAAGCAGTACTTTTATATGGGCATTGTAACCAGTTAGTACTGCCGTCATAATTTCATTAACAAAGAAACACATCAATTACGTACATTAAACTGATTATAATTGTGATAATTTATGTATATGGCTTCATATTTCCTAAAATGTTCTTTTTATGTCCAGTAAAACAGTGAGCTAACTAAAATAGGAACTAATAGGTAATATCCATGATTTTAAACATGCAACATCTCAAAATTGAGCAGCAAGAGAAAAAATGAGTGTCAGCTCTAGGTTCCCTATTCCTACCTTAATATGCAAAATAAAACAAAGGAAAACCAATATCGTACAACGTATTATTGAATCCTATATAGTACTCACTTTTCTTATAATTTTACTTTTTATGTTTAGTATTTTTTATTATAGCTAAAATATAAAGAAAAGCACTAGTCCAAAAGATAGTGATGTTAAGAAATAAGATAGACATAATTGAAATTTATTGCTGTGGTTTTTTTAGCTTTATTGAGTAGGTCTATAAATTATAATATTGAGCGCAACGTAATGCAATAAAATATATATATTAATGTTTATTCGGCTAATCCCTCGCGCGGGTTTTTTAACAATTAATGCAAAGTGGTAACAACAAAAATTATAGGCAATTATATCTTCCTATATTTGAGTATTAACAACACCTATACTTTATAATTATATATAATTTTGTTTGTAACATATTTTCATCCAAAAATTGCAATTTAAAAATTGCAACTTGAACAAATTTTGATGTTCAGGCAATTATATTTTTTTGTTAGTGGTAACTATGATCAGTCCGCGAGGCTTAACCTAAGCTTTACATTTGAGTGAGTGATCACCAAAAGTAGGGACAGAAAAAAAATTAATATAAAATTTATTTAATAATAATGTTTATTTAGGAAATCAAAGTTTTAATTACATTTTCTTTTAGCACATTATAAAAAGAATTAACTAATCAAAGAAGTCGTGATAATCAAATGCACGAAGAAAACTATGCAATTGAAAATATATGGGCCATCATAAAAGGGCACGAAAAGTTTCGTGGTCGTCATGACCATGGCGATATACTAATGTAATAAAAAAATACTACATTAATAATCAATTAAAAAAATAGTCTATTCTTCTTCACTGGATTGGTCACTAGTGGTTGCATTTTCATCATTTTCACTCTCGTCTGATGTGTCGTCTGTGTTGATGATGAAACGTTCCGTTATATTATCAAGAAAAGCGTCATGACCACGAAACTTAGCTTCTTCTTTTACTGCGCGGTCACATACATTTTTCCAATCTTGTACAGTGATAGAGGCAATTTTTACCTTCACTAACTTCATTATTGTATCCATATCCATTGACACATTTGTTTTCGCTACGTATCCTTTTATCATGCCCCATATATTTTCAATTGCGTTGAAATCCGGATGGTAGGGTGGTAGACGAAGGACGCTGTGACCATGTTCTCTAAATAAAGTGTCAATTTTATATTTAGAAAACATTTTTTTGTTTTGCAGTATCAATTGATAGAGTTGGGGTTTAAGCATGGATGTAGAGTGATTGATATTGTGACTCCTAAGCCAGTCTATCATATCTTGTTTACGACTATTTGAATGGAGAGCGGGATTTTCTAACGAATTGTGATAAGGTGCATTATCCATTACTATAACGCTATTAGGTTTTAAATTTGGAATTAATTGTATTTGTAACCATTTCGTGTAGTTTTCAGCGGTCATATTGTTATGGTAATCACCACTTTTTTTGTTTACTGTGAACATTAGCAGGGCCTTTGGTATAAAGCCACTCTCTCCGCCGGCGTGGACTACTACTAAACGATTGCCTTTAGAATTTTTTTTCTTTAAATCACAGGTGCTATTATCTGAATTAGATTTCGTAGAAGTTGGAATTGTGTCTAAATATGTCTCGTCGGTATAAACAATTGGCCGGCCCTGAGTGCGATATTCGGAAATTTTATTTAAAAAATTTATACGAATATAACGTATTTCATGTTTCTCTATTAGAATTTGTTTATTATCTTCTGTCCTTTTCCATTTAAATCCTAAAAGAGACACCTCTTTACGCAATGACCAAATTGAACCTGGATAATTTATTTCAATCTTCAATTTTTCATGAATTTCCTTCATAATTGGCACTTCTTTGTCAGCAATATAATAATTATGAATAATTCTTCGGATTATCGCTTTATCAAAATCATCAACAATAATATTTTTTTTCCTACATCTAGTCTTTTTCGGGGATTTAAATGCACCTCCAACTTCCAAAGCACGCTTACCTTCCAATAAAATTCTTTTTACAGTAGATAACGGAATTCCTGTAGATGTCGATACCAATTGGGTTGACGTAGTGACACTCGATTTGTCTTTATCGTTGACCTCTTTAAAATAACTACTTAAATTGTACAAAATTTCTTTTGCTTGGCTATCTATAGGTTTACGTATTTTTAATTTACTGGTGTTGGCAGCCATTTTACTAAAAAACTTAACACGAAATTAAATAAAATTAAATTATTGTACCAATACAAGAGGTGTAGTTACGTCACATAAGGGATGCGCCGCATCTCAGACCGGTAGCTAAAGATTATCATAAACCGGTGTAGACCAAGCAAGAAATGCGCCGTGTTTTAAGCCGTCGCGTCGCCACACCTACACCGTCTGTGTCACACAAATGCAACGCTCAGCTTAGGCCTCGCGGGCTGTACTAGGTACTGGATGAGAAAGTAAATAATTTTGACAAAACTGAACATTATATTTATTTTATAAGATGTCTTGATTATATCATCATTCCATTAAATTGTAAGTAAACAACTTAAACGACAAGAACTTTATGAATTATCAAAGGTACGCGTGGACACTTACGCAGAAGGCGTCTTTTAGATACTATTATCAAGACCTTCCCTCACGCCGCACCCTTACCCCGCAAGCCCGGTCACTAATTATAAAGTACATGTGAGAAATTGTACCAGCGCCCTCATAGTTTCCAAGCTCCGCCAAACTATGTGCCTGCCCATAACGATAACGTCATCTAGCGGGAAATGATAAAAACATTAAGTATTTTATGTTTTGATTTGAAATAACCTAAACTTCTTTTGATATTACAGGTTTTTAAACGATCTCTTTCTAAAGTGAAGAAGGTTCCTTATTCGACAACTATCTTTTTCATGTGTATCTTATTTGCAACGGCGCCTTCTTTTTTCCAAGCTTTTAATTCCAAGTTCTTTTACCACGCTATAATTACATAATTTTATGTATGTCCATACGATAACGCCATCTAACGGTAAATAACAGAGACATGAAACATTTTGTTGTGTTTTGCTTTTAACTTCAGAGAAATCAAACTTCTGTTTTTTTTTCATTATGGCGCAAGCGAAAATCAAACTTTTCTGTCATATTTACAAATTTTTAACCGACTTCTTTTTTTAAAAAAACCGGTCAAGTGCGAGTTCCTACAAAAGTTTTCGAGCTTTATTCTGAAATTCAGGATCAACTTAGCCAGAGCCATTTCATCTGATATCTCCCTTGAACTAGCGGCTTTAATACCAAATTTTGCACTCCTTTAGGGATTTTTCTTTTTTTTTTAAGAATTTAACCACAAATGTATAATTTTCAGATTTATGATAAGATAATGTCTTATTATAATTTCACATAATTTCACATTTATAGTAATAACAATTTATTTATAATGCTCAAACTAACGACTCACATTTAAGTACATAAATAGCATTAACAATCTATGTATAAATCTTTTTAAATTCAAGAAGAAAGTTTGCCTAACCAATGTGTAAAGTTAATCCAAACTAAAATACCTTCCATTCCTTTGCTGTTCGTTTAACATAAGCAAAAAATCCCGCTCCCCTCTACAGTGGCGGAAACGTCGCGACATCCGCCAAATTAGTAACAGCCGCCTTCTAAATGATACTCCCGAAGTCCCGAGTCTCACCAGTCACCATGCTGCAAATATCCAATTAGCAGAGGCTGACGATTTTAAAACAGCTTTTTGTTAACAAATATGTTACAAGACTCTTTTAAGGATGCCGCCATCCAATTTAGATATTTATAAAATATCTCTAGGAGTTCAGTCGTGGTGTGCACAAGCGTGTGGGTGTGAAGATTGTAGGTTCGATTCCCACACGAGGAAATGGAATATTTAATATATATATTTTTTCTGTTCGAGTTATGCCAGTCAACAAGCAATGCTTTTAGAATTCGGCGTAAATTCGGGAGCTGAGTGTTCTGACGTTTCTTAATACTAGGCACGACGGGATACAGTGTAAAATGCGGGATACAAGTGAAAAAAATTTTTTTCAAACACAAGAATAGCTAATATTAATTAGAGTTAGAGCAATTGTTTTACAATTATATCAGTTATATACACTTGTACATGTGTATATTAAAAAAAACTGTTTCGAATCACGCTACTTATATCATAGAATTTTTTGTACTGATATCATTGTTCTACGTTATATTTTCTATATATGGTCAATAGAACAAGGTGGTGTAACTATTATTATAGTTGGTGTAGTTTATACAGCAAGTTGCTTTTCTTATAATCAGAACAACTTCAATGCAAAAGTGTCAAGGACTTAGAATCTATACTTTTTGTAAGACATTATAATATTTGTATTCGCCAAACCAATAAGATTAGTGTAATAATAGTTCTAATTGTATAAGAATATTTTTGAGACCTAGTCACACACGTTTTTCAAATATAAGGCAAGTACATAATGTAGGTACTAAGTTAATTTGAAACACAGAATCCGAACCATCATAAATAATTAAATCATTCTAAATATAAATGATAATTGTAGATTATTTTCCATTGTTTCGTTATAGATTGGATTTATTTTTTAAGTAAATAATTGTCGAAATGATATTTTAAGTAATTGTTTATAAAAATTACGATAGCTTAATAGA
>FASU01003694.1:0-10534 GCA_001486225.1 Heliconius pardalinus sergestus | reverse complement strand
TATATTTACATAAAAATTTACATAGAAGACTAAACACAAATATTAACAATCACTAAACATTAAACAGGTCAGGAATTAGATCACACACTAACACTCACAGGTAGATTAGGCAAACACTGAAACTGAAATTTTTAGACACTAAATGTCTGCTCTTAACAAACTGTCTGTCTCAAACTTAAGTAAATAGTATAGTAGATTTCTGTCTTCTCAAAGATTGAAAAAGCAATTTTTGATTCTTAAAGAAACATAACATCATATTTTTATAAACTTAAAAAATAACCTAGCTATTAAGCATAATACATTTGTTTTTTTTTCAGAATCTGCTTCATAACATGTCTATTTTTCATATTTATGGCATTAATTATGATAGGAGTAAAATCATCAAAGGATCCTAGGGCTGGAATACAAAATGGGTAAAATTATTTTTTTATTAATTGACTAATAATTTTCAAAAAGAAATTGTATGTCCCAAAAGTAATAGATTTTTCTTTTGTTAAATTAGTTTTTGTAGATAATGGTACAGCACCATTCATGTGCAAGACGAACTTGGATTTGTTTCTTAATTAACCTATACTAGAATATATAAAATTTATTATTAATTATTTAAAATAATTTACATAAATGAAACTATCATTTGTTTGTTGAGTTTGATATTTTATTTTAGATTTTGGGGTATTAAATATTTGGTTGTAATTGGAGGCATTATTGGAGCTTTCTTCATCCCTGAAGGCAGTTTTGGATATACCTGGATGATTTTTGGAATGATAGGAGGCTTCTGTTTTATTGTCATACAACTTATTTTGATTATTGATTTTGCTCATGCATGGGCTGAGAAATGGGTCTGTAAGTATATTATATTTTTATTAGTTTCTTCAATTGGCTATTTATAATTTCTATTGAGTCCAGAATAAGTCTTTGACTGTGAATGCGATATATTTAATATTTTGATTTCTTCACTCTCGAAACGACTCAAAGCACGGCTTTCAGTTTCACTCAACCCTCACCTTGAGAATGTCGTGATGGGAATGGAGTATCTCAACACTTGGTTGAAATATAGTTAAAACCATATATACAATATAAATTGATACAAAAATTACTATTACATCATCTCTAAAATAAAAAAGTATTTAACGGTCGTGGGTTGGATTCCCTGAACTGAGTATTTAAACACTTTGCTTCCTCTGCTTACCCTACTATATGTGACATACAGTATGCAATAAATGATTATTATTGCAGCTAATTACGAAGAGAGTCAGTCCCGAGGCTGGTATTCGGCGCTGTTATTGGCGATGTTGTCGTGCTATGCGCTCGCTCTTACCGGCATTGTGCTACTGTATGTTTACTATACTCAGGTAAGAAAAGAAAGTACTTAGCATTCCATTGATTTTGATTTCGTGGTGATTTGTGGTGCTGCAGGGGGAGGAGCTTAGAACAGTGCCTGGGACTTGTGATCCATATGTAGATTTAAGGAGCCCCTTTAAACATGCTTTATTGTTTACCTCCACTTTTTAAGAAGGTCCTCCCATATTCAAAATAGTTCTACTAGCAAAGCCTTCTATGTATGTTTTAGAAATTAATTGATGATAGCTCAAGACAAGTATATTTTGTAAAAGTATACAGATATTACGCTGTTTTTTCAGTCCTATTTTTACCACATAAAAATTAATTTTTAACCTATTCCTGGCCTGACCAGCAGTAGGCATGTTTATTTATTTCCATTTTAGTAAAAACTTTCATGAAGTAATTCTGTCTTTATTTAGAATGTTTCAGTCTGTATTTAGAATGTTTTTGTACCTTCACTTTTTAGCACTTAAATAAATTATAGAATTTAATTTTGACACTTGAGCAATGACTGTTATTAAAATTTATTCAGAGAATAGTTTTCTGTCTATAGGAATATCAACATTTTTATTTCTTAAAAACCCCAATTGCAGGCTAGTGGCTGTGACTTATCCAAGTTCTTCATATCCATCAACCTGATCCTCATGGTGGTGGTGAGTGCGGTCTCCATACTGCCTTCAGTTCAGGAACACCAGCCTCGCTCTGGCCTATTACAGTCTGCTGTAGTATCACTGTATGTTACCTATCTAACATGGTCTGCATTGTCGAACTCCGCTGGCGAGTGTAATGCCAGTATTGGAGAAGGTGATAAGGTAAATAATTATTGTTATAAAATCAAAATTAAAACATTCCTTAATCAATTTGGTTTTTACAAGAGATTTTTGGTTGCCAAATTACCTACAAATGTCTGAAGCAAGCTTTGTATTTACTATAAGATCAATCTGATCCATAGTGAGTGGAGCAATGTTTGACTCTAAAAAGAATTGTTGTAGGTTCAACTCCCAATTTAATGGAATGCTTAAAATAATAATGATATTCAAGTTGTTTAAATTACCACTCTAGGCCAATTTGGCCAGATATCATAGAATAAACTTGACTGTAGGTTCTCTAAGAAATTCGTAGTAAATATTCTGCTTATGTGAAGAGATATAATTAATTATAGTTATATATAAGTTTTTTTGACTATATTCCTATTTATGTAGGTCTACATTTATGTGAAAGACATTGATATTTAAGTATATACTTTTACATAATTATAGTTTATTTATTTAATACAATTATAATATGTTATATTACTTATGTATTTAATTGTTATATATGGCTCTTATTAAAAAACGCTTAACCAGGACCCTGTGGAAGATATTTATTGGGTATGTACTGCAAAATGAAAAAAAAATATTTTAGATTCCACCTGCTTGAAAATTGCCTAATAATTTTTGGCACTTTCAAAATTCTTTCATTAATTTTTTTTAATCATGTTCCTCTGTAGCTAGTTTCATTCGAAACCTATTAAATCTACCAATTAAATAAACATAAATATAAGAAATCAATACCAGTCTTAAAGTTTTCAAATTTCAACTACTTTTTATTTATTTATTTTCCGTATTTATTCACCACCACATGTACATAATGCATTAATTACAATAGCTTTATACAATATGATTTTTTTCTTGCTAAACTTGACTATTTCTTGCTATTAATTCTAATAATTTTGTTGGAACTAATAATAACAACGACGCCCTAGTGACGTAAGCGGAGTAGTGGAATGGATCCTCACCGATGGAATTATTCATTTTTATTTCCTCGCTCTCGTAACAAGAGAAAACGCGGCGTTGAGTTCCGCTCCTCAGCACACAATTTCTCGAAAATTGGGTAGTTCGTGAGAAACGGTGTTCCATACCAGGTTCCCTCTGAAGCGATACAGTGTGAAATTAGAGAAAATTATAACGATTCTCTTTTCTACAGTCGTCGTTTGACAAGCAATCTACAATCGGTCTCGTCATCTGGATATGCAGCGTCCTATACTCATCTGTACGCACCGCCTCCTCCTCCTCTAAGATCACTATGTCTGAACATATCCTAGCTAAAGATGGCGCTACAGGTATGTATTTTTTGATAATGTTTTAAATGTAATTATAGATAGAAAAAAAACACAGTTTTTTTATTGATTTTGTTTTTGTTTTAACGGTCTTAATATTTTCACATATTTTAAAATACAAGGAAAGTCCAATTTGTAAGATTTTTTATTTCTGGATGTTTTCAAGTAAACTTTTTTTAATATTGTAATTTTTCGTGTAAATTTATCCAATATACTAACTCAATACTCTCTGGGATCATATCGCGGTGGCGCACGGCGCAGGCCAAGGAGGGCTCATTGCTAACGAAGGTAAAGTCATCGTCCATACATTTGTTATACAGAAGTTTGTGAGTCTTGTTTACGGGTCTTTGTTATCATAATTTTCTATTATAGATAACTTAGCTTCACGCTGTATCCCGCGCATAGCAAAGTAGGCAGTGGGAATATGGGAACCTAGTGTTATGATACTCCGTTTCCCCCACCTTTCTTCGAATTTTGGACAGACAGAACATGTCGTTCAATCGTTTTATTTACATGCAATACTTAAAAAATAAATCAAAAGATATTAATTACTAATTTCTGACTGATTAAAAATGTTTTGTCGTTTTATATCCGTGTGTATTATATTAAACTATTTAATTTTTTTTATAATATTATGGTGACAAAGACTATTATCGTAAGACCTATAAGGCTCCGACTTCGGAACTTAACCTAACTAGGTACAACGTTCAAACGCTGGGTATTGGAATGCTTAAAAATAGGCTCATGGTAATGCATCATATAGTGTTGTTCAAACATTAATGCTTTTAATATTTGCATTTTCGGGACGGTAAACCAAAGCATTATGTAAAAGTAATTCATTATATATATAACATACAATTTATTTTGATATTAATTTCTTGATTTAATAATTTTGACGCACCTCTGGAAAATTAGGTACAATAGTATTAAAAAACATCACAAGTTAGGATAGTGTGTAGTGTAATAGCCACATTTAGATAATTCATGTCGTTACTTTGTGGATGGAGTGTGTGAAAATCATTAGTTATTTTATAAGGGACCGTGCATTAATCACCTCGATGTTTTTTTAGCATTTTTAACCCCCTTCCCTTGATAATATGTGGGGAAGTTACGGCCTCAATCGCAATATTGCAGATGGTTTTTGAGTTTCCATTAAACTTGTCTTAAGTCATTTAAATGTTTCCTTCCTATAAAGAAAAAACTTTGTATAATGTCCGCAAACAGTAATTCTGTTCAAACATCAATTAATCTATTTATGTATGTTTGTTTGATAAATTGAATTCTCACTGGATCCACAATTTTGTATCACTTGTCCGATACTATTTATTTATAATATAATATAAAACATTGCTTCACATTATTCATATTAGTCCTGCATAGGGAAAATGTAATATTGCGTACAGTACGGTCGACGAGTTGTGGCCGCCCTGAAGTTAGTTGCAGACGGCTATGCAGACCTAATTTTAAGATTTTTTTTCTTATTATTTTCTTCCCGAGTGCACAGTGCGCTACATTTCGGAAACCTAACCTGGCATAACTTCACAGCGTCCACAACTCGTCAACCGTATTGTATAGAATGCTAATATTTGCATGTTGGCACGCTCACTGAGAGCAGGGTATGATTCTATAGAGGGCGATGGGGGCGAATCAGGCGAGGAGACCAAGGTGTTCGACAATGAAGGTGACAATGTGGCCTACTCCTGGACCTTCTTCCACGTCATGTTCGCGCTGGCCACGCTTTATATCATGATGACACTCACCAATTGGTACAAGTATGTAAATTTTATTCATTTCTAAAGTTATATTTTGAATATAAGTATTGGGTTTAAATTTGCGTTTTGTCGAATGTGGTTTTTAACACATCGGTCAAATTAATCGTAAGTCATGTTTTTATTAGTTATGAATAAACATTTAATAAGAAAAACTCCTTTTAATTAACTAAAACTGAATTATTGTATTGAAGTATCTGCTTTAATTTGTCTATCTAAAGATATGTGATATATTGTGGTATTCAATACACTTTATAAAAATAAGCAACATTTTAATATAAGTTAACAAATTATATATTATTAATATTTTCCATAGCCCGAGTTCCCAGCTGTCAAAGGAAAATGTGGCGTCCATGTGGATCAAGATCACGTCGTCGTGGCTCTGCATCGGCCTCTATGCGTGGACCCTGGTCGCACCCGCCGTGTTCCCTGACCGCGACTTCAACTAAACTTTGTTATTTAGTCCTGGCTTCAATTAAATATAATATTATATACCTAAAAATAGTAAAAAAATAGTGCCACTTTTTAGATCTAGTCTGGAGCTTTATAGATTATTTTCTTGTTACAAAATAAAAACAACAAATTTTTGCTTATAATTAGTTTTAATACTTATAATATCAAAGTAGAATTCAAAATATGTATGAATTAATATAAACGTCTTATATTACTATTATTAGTGCCAGGACATATTATAGTTATTGAGATTCTTTTGTAAAATTAAGCTTCTTTATTCATTAATGGATCTCATTTTCTCTCATAAGCTAGCATACTATCTCTAAAACTTCAAAACATTCTGTATCTTGCACTCTTTTTCATTATTTCGCAATTTCTTCACCTTAATTTAATTATCGAATTTAAAACGTTATCCTAGCTTTAATTGTTAAAAAATATATATGTGTAGTATCATTAAATGCAATGTAAACAATTGTATTTTTAAGTAAACATTATAGTTTGTACCGAGTGTTTCTTTTAATCTAACTCCTCAATAGGTTACAATCTTTTAAGTTCATTATCTTTTTCAACTGTGTACTTTAAAAGTTTCGCATATCTTTTAAGTAACTTCCTCCAATAACATGTCACATCTTTATCTGTAAGATTATCCCAAATATGTTGAAAACCTCTTTCAGCAATTTCTTTTGCTAATTTGTCATTATCTTTAAAATATAATATTAATTTTGTGATTTCTTCCTGACTGGCTTTTGGACTAATTGGTACATAATGTATCCAAGGTTTCAAAGAAGGATAAAAAAATTCCAACCATTCATCACCAACATGGAACACTAATGATTTACATAAAAATAAATGCTTTAAACGGAAACTCGCTGCAACACCTCTGTAGTTGAATAAATATTTATATTTGCAATGGTCTTCAAATGACACTTCCGCTGCCGGAGGAGCATGTAGAGTATCCTGAAAAATGGAAAAAATTAAACACAATGTTGAGAAGAACATTCTTAGATACAAATATTTTGGCTGTGCCAAAAAAATGAGTGATGATAGAAATGTAGATGAATGTTTATGAGGCAAGAGTTTGTGTTCGTTCGAAAAAGAGGCAGGGAAGACCTTAGTCAACCTTCTCGAAAAACAATACCAATGATATTGGAGGGAGATCATGTAAGAAGCATGAGGATCCCCTAGGTGTCATGTATGAAGAGGAGTTATCCAGAGATAGTGTTTGGCATTCCGTTCTCTATGGCTATCCTGCTAGAAATATATTGTGAAGCTAAAAACTATAAATACTATCTATATAAAAAACTTACTGAATCAGATTTCCAAGCTTGGTTCTTGGTATATTGAGCATCTACAAGTTCTGGATGTGATCTACTCAATAAAATTAAATTATCCCGTTCCTCACTAGTTCTTGATCCTCGAAAGAAAACTTTTTCTTGTTTCTCCCCCCACGGCCATCTGCATTTTTAAAATATTTTTTACAGAAGCTTACAGAATTTGCTTAAGGTTGTGATAATACAAGACATTAATATACATATTTAAGTAATGTTTGTGTATGTTTAAGTTCTTACTTTTTAGCAGCTGCAGAAATTGATATTCTATGTTTGTCCCACCTCCCTATTCCAGTTGGGTATAACTGTATAGCTGGACCACCTTCCCAAAAACTCCATGTAGGATACATTATGTCGTAGTAATCTTTTGTCTACAGAATATAACTTATATTAGGCACAAAGGACTGTCTGGACATATAAATAGACTTGGAAAGTTTTTAACTTTAAAAGTAATTGAGAAAAAAAGTGACACTTAAATACAATAACTATTATGTAGCTACTATGAATAAGCTGCAATCATAATCTCTATATCTATAACATAGTAGTGCACTTAGGATTAACCTTACTAAATGAAAAAATTGGTCCTTTTGTATGTCCCCAAGCCTGGTTGAGTTGTGGCCAATCTCTTGTATTAACAGCTAATTCCATATTAGGAAGTTTAGGGGCAAGAATTTTTAAATAATGTTCAATACCACTACACCTAGCTGGGAAATGGCAGTCTTTAGCTCGGAATAACTTGCCATCAATTATCTGTAATTGTATAAATTTCTTTTCTACACAAATACTCAACATTGCATTAAATACATTTGATGACAAAATGCATTTACTACTTACTTGATATTTAGTACCTTTTGCTACTGCAATATTAAACATTTCTTTTGTTATTCCTTCACGAAATGGTTGAAGGTCTTTATATATTACCTCTTTGTGACAACTACAATTTGCCTGAATACACGGATTGTATTTAGATACAGCAAGTTCCACTATTTTAGCAAAATCCGCGTCCCAGTCATTCATTTCTAGAAAAACATAATTTGAATTATAGACAGCGAATGCATGGTAAATAATCGTATAAAATTTGATAGTGTACCTTTGCTGTATTTGTTATGGTTTTCTAAACATGTTCCATCTTTAACACAATATTCAGCAACATTATTACATTGAATAAGGACAATTAAGTGAAATAACGAAAAATATTTTTTTATATTATTCATTTTCGAATAGATTAGACGTTTTACTTTTACATTTAATATAACTTTAGATTTTGCGGCAAAGTACAAAAAAAAACAAATAGAGGTTTGACTTGTCGTGTCAGAATTTGACTGTAGGGATGCCCGACGATCATCGATTTTCGATGAACATCGATGTTGCATTAAATAAAACATCGTAACATCGGTGTCAGCAGGACATAATCGAAATTTAGTTGCGTGATTTCGAAATTGTTATTTTTAGTCATTTACATAGGTCCTTTGATAAAAAGAATTGAGATATATAATGCGTTTTTTGATTTTGTTTTAATTAAAATGTCGTAATATTATAGCGGATTTATTTATTGATGACGATATATCATTTGAATAAATGTGTTCTGTAATCGTATCAGACAAAACCGACAGCTGAATGCCTCAACAGAAAACACAAGTTTTTTCGGCGCTTACTCTTTACAACAATAGCTGGAGTATTTATATTTATGAACGCGAATCTTTAGTATTTAGTTAAAATAAATAAGATTTATTAGTTCAGACCAAACAAAAAATAAATATCTTTAATATCAACCACCTATAATATTTTTGTAAGGTCTCACAAACTGCACAAACGATATAATGATTACCATAAAAATATGACTGTAATGAAATGCGTAGGAATCAATATTATTATAATTTATTATTAAAATGTAATACATATTTGTGATAAATATAAATATTCACAATTTCATATACTAGAAAAAGAACAATATATAAATGCTGGATTTATTTTATTAAAAAATCATTTGTTTACTAAGAATAGCACCTGAACCTTCTTAAAAGGCTGTTACCAAAATACAAAAATGGTCCCAAAATTAAGGAACAAATAACAAATCTAAGTAATTTATTTTATTTACTGCTTGCTGTTATTTAATTATTCTTATATTTTATTTGTTAAGTTTACGTTCAAGTTGCTCAGCAATGGCTTCAAGAAAGTCTTCAGTGTTCAAGTACATTCCTTCTTTAGTGTTGGCCATTCCATGAATGCAGATAACTAGATCTTTGGTCATTTTACCACTGTCAATGCACTCAACACACGCCTAAAACGGACAAAGCAGAAAAATATCATTACCAAATTTAATATTATAAACATCAACCATATATTTCAAAAATTGGGCATACAGTGGGGAATAGAGTGTCTTATTAAGATTCCTACGCCTACCGCGGTAGAGGAACAAAAGTAAAACTATATTAACAAGTACATTTAAATTACAAATATAGATTAAAAAAATTAAGATAAATTATATCTTAAGCTAATTTTAACAATTTCACACATAAACAACTATAATAATATTTGGTTATAACAATAATTACTATGTAAACTTGTGGCCAATTTCATTTGAATTGTTGACATATATGATAACTGCGCAATACAGGATGTTATAATCTTAATCACTTTAGATAAAAAAGCTGAATATAGCTTTACCAAAAATATTTTTAAAATTAATACAAATTAAGGTGTTTAAAAATTCTTATACATAGTATAGAAGTCAATATTAAGGTAAAATATTGTAATATATGTACTTTTTATTTACAGGATTTCCTCTTTATTAAAATACTTTCGAGTCTATGAGGTAGTCGCACAGTGGTTCAGGATGGACTGAGTCGATAATTGTGAGTTTGATTCCCACTCAGGAGTATTATTTTCATTTCACCTCTTTAGTAATAAGACAAAATGCAGCATTGTATTCCGCCACTGGACTCGTCATGTCTGGAAAATGTGGAATATAGTGGACCTACACTAAGTTCCCTCTGCCTACCCCACTACGCACGGGATACACAGAGAAGACAAAAAAATTATATACCTCTTCTAAACCAATAGCAAAACGTTCCAAATCGGGTGTTTCGTCCAACTTAGCACGATGAACCAGGCCTCGAGTCCACGCATATATGGATGCGACAGGGTTAGTGGAAGTAGGCTTGCCCTGTTGGTGCATGCGGTAGTGACGCGTCACTGTGCCGTGAGCTGCCTCCGACTCGACTGTACGTCCATCTGGACACATGAGGACTGAGGTCATCATGCCTAATGAACCGTAGCCCTATAATAAAATCAATGTAGTAATTATAGGTAATATATTGATTCGGTAAAAACAATTTTCTCTTATTAGCAACTATAAGTATAACTTAAGAATAAGTTAAAAGGCAATAAGCATTTTTTTACTATAAAATCAATCTGTTAGTTTTAACAATTGTGATACTACTTTTTAGAAAACATAAAAATTTGAACGTAGCGGGATTTGAACCATACGTTCTAATCAAGCTACGAGCGCTTTGATAGTTTCCAAGAGGCGCGGCTTCAAATCC
>FASU01003683.1:174-12477 GCA_001486225.1 Heliconius pardalinus sergestus | reverse complement strand
TGATAAAAAATACCCACAGCTTACAAGACTTTTGAATATCTATAAAAAAAATGGTTTTGCATTATTTTTCATATAAATGATTGATTCAATAGATTTTTTTTCTATGGTGACTCTTTAATACCAACATTAATAAACTATTTTCGTTTTAAAATAATACGGAGACGCATCCAGACATATTTCATGGAAACTAAAATAACCAAATGCCACGTGCTTGGCAATGACATCTGAAATCTGAATATACCTTCCTCTTTCTTAATATATAATACAATTGCTACATTGTATCGTACCATATAAATTGTTAAGTTCCTCTTGTCTAACCACTATTAATCTATTAATCTCAATAGGAAATTGTAACTTATATGTTATACAAGCAGTTACAGATTGTTCCTTCAATATAAACTTATTTTGAATTATAAATTAGTTAAATTAACATTTTGAAATCGTTCTGACAATTGTTATATCTTAAAGATTATAGTAATAATATAAAACATCCCTAAATATTATAATTAAAATTATATCTAAATCCACTAACTTAAAAATATTTAAATATTTCAGTAGTTTTATATTTATGTTAGGTTCAAACAAAAACAAATAAGTTTAAATTGTTAACGACGGTTTCTTATTGCTCCTTTTAAATCACACTCGTTGGCAACTTACTGAGCTTGAGGCTATAAATTTGTCAATATCAGCACTCAGTACTGTAATTCGCAATTGTCTTATCATGGAGTTCGATGACCGTTTTATCAACATTCTTCATTGAGCCTCTATAATACTAGTTTCTAATGTTTACAATCTATGTTTTATCTAATTGTATAAAACATACGTCACGTCATAGCAGACCATTGTCCTTTAATATCAGTATACACGCAACTATGTTGATGATGTTTTAAGAAATAAGCCGTTTACTGTCAAATTAGGAATTTAGAATTCTACTGTAGAATTTGAACCCATAACCAAATAGTGTTTTTTTGTAAAAACATATGAATTAGTAGGTATTCGTAAATTAATACAAAGTATAGGTACTAAAGATAAAAGAATATATTTTCTTTCAATGTTATACTTGTATTTTAAATTAGTTTTAACTGAGTTTTACATTGATTGCATGTATACCTTTGTATCTTTTCGAACTTCGTGTAATGTTCGTTATCGACTAAAATGTTGAAAATATTACTTTTTTTTTTTACTTTATTTAATTTTCTTTCCATATAACTTATAAAATGTATTTAAAAATCAACGTAGGTATTCCGATATAATAAGCTATTGAACTACCGAATACTTAAAATATTTTTTTCTTGGTGTGTTTAAATATCATAAGCTTATGTAAAAATTTAATATAATAAAAGCTTTTAAAAAAGTCTATAACAACAAGAGAGTACTTAAGTTAAAAGAAGTTATACAATGTTTGTTTTTCACTACTGAAATGAATTTACACATTGTAAATCTTCACTTTCTTTAGATGGACCTTAATTTTAAACGAGCCTTTTATCCTATAATTCTTATTATTTTATGTTATTACATTTCTTACTTCTAAATTTCTGGACTTCGTAACTGTGATTATATAAAAGTAATTGAAGATATATCTCGTATAGGTGTGTGTGGTTCTTAATAAGTTCAATTATTTTATGCTTGACCTACCTCAATCACGTCTACCACTTGTTAATGTAGTTATTATGATAGATAAATCGTTCTTATCGGTTGATATAAAAGACCGGTCAAGTTCGAGTTCCATCCTCCCACTGAATGTTCCGTACCTATTTCATAATGTTAGGTCAAAGGGAACATGACTTGTTGACAAACTTAAGTTTGAGCGTATATGCAATCGTTTTCTACGAAAAATATATTCATAAACGCTGTTGAATAAGAAGCTTATATTTTTTCCGTACACCAAGAGACCGTCGACTTAAATATTATATATTTCAGCTTCACTTAAATTTAAGAAAAATGATATTGATAGACAGAAAGTTGGCAGACAGTTAGACGGAAAGTAAAGTGATCGTATAAGTGTTTTGTGGTTTTCTTTTGAAGTACGGTACCCTAAAAACCTTTAATAACTTATATGATATTTAAATTATTAAATTTATTCAAACTTATTTAAATTGCTTTAACATCCAAAATATTAAAAATACAATAACTGCTTTTCTAATTGTGTGAAGTAATTTTTAAACAAGCAATAAAATATTCATTTAGAATTTGGAAGAACAGAGTGTCTTAACACAAGGTTCCCTCTGTTTACCCTGCTGTATGCTGTATTGCGGGATAAAGCATAAAATAGATTTTTTTGTAAAATCATCAAAAGTCTCGAAAAAATTACATTTAAATATCCTAATCCTAACCTTAGCATGTGAAATATTCCTAGAATTTTCAATCTATATCCGCAGGAAACCGTAATAAAATCGACATCTGTATAAAGACTATTTTAGATCCGCCCCCTGGCGTCGCGTATTTCTTTTGGCATGAGCTACTATCATGTGACGTGCGCCGTGGGCGGCTCTCGTCATTACATTACAACGAGCTATTTATGTTTAATTTAAATGCACTGGTGGAACAAACATAATCTTTCAATTTTCCCCTTTAAAATTCTGGCAAACCAGAACTCTTAAAACAAACGCGTATTCAGCCCAATTGAGACCAATTTTGCAATGTTACCCATACGAGTATAATATATTACTAAATGAACCAATTGAGACATAATTTTAAAAAGAAATCTTACGTAACACTTGTTTGGGAAGACGTTGTTTCGACGTAATATATGTATGTATCTATTGATTGATGACAATGGATTCTTTATTAAATTATAAGCAACTTATTAATCTAAATAAATTAAATAAGTTACTGTAATAATTAAATTAAAATTTATTAGGCCAGTGGCACACGGTTACAGGATAAACTATAAAAATCAATATAATTATTTTATTTGATTAAATTATGTTTAATCTATGTTTAAGATTTGTTTTGTCTTTTCGTAGGCACATTACGTATATTATGGTCTTAATTTTTTTACATTCCATTTTTAAAGTAGGTAAATAGAAATTAATGAGTGCCGCTATTCATAGTACCGACATCCAGTACAAATTATCTTATCGATGTCGTTCACACTTGACATTCACTTTTCATGATAGTCACGACTCACGAATGAATTATTTATAATAATTTATACCACAAAGATGCATAATGTAGAAAACGTTTTCGTTCAATTGTACTAGTATTTATTACTAATAAATTTCTTGCGCTAAGAAAATTATGTATAGACATTTATTTATTATATCTATTAAATTGCAATCAACAATAAAGTAATTGTTTGTATTATTATAATTTCAGACGCAGATGAGTGGAGATCGCGCAGCATCCCAGTGCGGCCTTACGACGTTGTTGCCTATGTCGTGCCGCGGCCGCGCCGTCGCATTCGCCCGGGATTTGCACTCGCGTCTCAAAAGCCTGGGCGCCGCACAAGACGATCAATGTGAAAATACCTGGCTCACGCGTGAAAATAATACACATCGACCTTCAAGTTCTACCCAACCTCAACAAGACCTTGACACATTTTATGATTTTGAATTAGAGTGTGAGAGTCCGTCCAGCCCAGTTGAAAATTATGAGCCATCTTATCCGGATAAACAAAAAGAAGAAGAACTGCCTTTTTATGATGTTCAATCTACTACAGAACACAAAGACCATTGTAAATTGTTACTGAAGCAACCTGATAATGGAAAAAATGGATTTAAATTTTCTACGGCATTTTATACAGAGTCACCTGTTAAAACACAACCTACACCTAGAGAAAATGGTCACGTTGACAAGCCTTTGTATTCAGCTATTACTTTTGAGGGTTGCGCTCGACAAAACAGCTACGATGAAATTGATTGTGCTGCTTATCCCGTTTCTGTTATAGATCAAGATCGATTTAATTTACAACTCCAGACATCTACGTTAGACAGTGACTCGGAATTTGAATCGGCAAAAAGCGACCCCTCTGACGCTATTGATGAAATAATTCTTGATGAGAACAATTCCAAAAATCATATCACAAATTCAGTGGAGAAGTTGTCAATTAATGATTGTGAAAGTTTAGATGGTGTAGAAGAAATATTAACGGTAAGTGTTAATGAAAGCAAAGAAAACAATTTGGACGAAACCATAGTAATAGATAACGGATTAGCAGAAATAGTAACTAGTGAAATTGTCACTGAAAAAGAGTTGTCGCCAACACCTGAAATCGATCCTTCTCTGTTAAAAGTTGACTGCAAAACAGATGATGACCTAGAAGATGATAAACCGCAGCGAGTACGACGATGCTCATCCTTAAAAACGGGCAAAACACCTCCTGGAACTCCTGGTCGTAAAAAAATAGTTCGTTTTGCAGATGTTTTAGGCCTCGATCTAGCTGATGTAAAAACTTTTATGGATGAGATTCCCGTTATTCCGAAATCAGCATATGATGATCTCACCGGTTGTGACGTACAGAGTTCACCTCCTGCAAGGCCCACACCTCGTTTTGGTGCTTTAACACTAGTTCCCCTATTCCAAGTTCCGCAAGACTTCACGGAAAAATTGGCAAAACAAAATGTTTGTTTAGAAAGTTCACGTGTTTGTGACGGCGTTCACGTCACTATAAGTGGCTCTGTTCGCGTACGAAACCTAGATTTCCATAAGACGGTACACATACGCTACACGATGAACCGCTGGAAGACGTACACAGACTTACAGGCCAATTATGTTCAAGGTTCATGCGACGGTTTTGCAGATCGGTTTCAATTCCTACTCTACGCACCTTGTATTTCATCGGGACAGAGGTTGGAGCTGGCTGTCCGATTTCAGTGTAAAGGCCAACAGTTCTGGGATAATAATAGCGGAGCTAATTATTGCTTCGATTGCCTCGCTCTCGGCGCTACAACGTTTACGTCGCCGTCTCCCGTATCGCTTCACCCCACTGTAGACTGGCATCCTTCATTTTACTGAAATGGTAATGTTAGGAGAAATGTAAATGATGAGCGTTGGTGGAGAGCGGTCGTAAGCGAGCACTCCGGCAGGCCCCACAGCGCCTCCCGGGGCTCCGGATGCTGGACACATTCCTGTGCCTACAAAACAGTGCAGCTACGAAGGATTCGCTAGCGAAAGAATAGTCCCAAATCGAGGCTTATATATTGTTGTGATAAAAGAGTAGAATAGGCGTAGGATATTGTAATACGAGTTGAGCTCGTTTAGTGCCATTTGCCGTGATGACGTTTATGTTTATAGTTTTTTTAATACTATTATATAATAGTTAAACGTCCAATGGACAATAAAAAAGCAATAGTGGGTTTTGAGAGGAGTGTGCCGAGAGCGAGGCGCGTGAGTCGCCATATTAGTTCCTTGTATGTAGACCGAGAGATAAATTCTGAATGATAATAATATTTTAATACAATGTACGATACTATAATATATTTAATATAACAATCAATAAAGATATTATTCACATCAATTATCGAATTTTGTAAATAAATTTTACTAATTAAATAAAATATATATTATGATGAAAGTAGCCTTATTAAGTTATTTTTGTATTTGTGAATTGTTACGAAAATAATAATGTCTATATGTCGGTTATTTGTTAAGCTTCCAAAGTGAAGATTGAAATAATGCATATATAAAATATTTAAGTGGTAACATAGAACTCGAAAAATATTTTATATTTTTATATTAATAAATTCATGACAATTATACTTTTTACAAATGAATTTATATCAATTGTTTCGATGTTTGAGATTCTATTTATGAATGAGACTAATAGGAATTATGTAATTAAATTATTATTTATAAGTAAGCGATGAGCAATATTTATTACAATGTTTTTTTTATTTTATCTGTACCTGAAATCTTTTAATGTGGCCATATTAATTTTTAATGTACGATGCAGAGATGCTGTCCTATTGGTCTATGTAATTGTACTTTTTGACAAATGTTTTAGCAATAAATTTACGAATAAACGAATGTTCATAATATGATGCTGTTGTTTTTATCTTAAAGATGACATTTAATTATTTTACTGAGTAAATGTCCTCAGTGTTTTTATTTTTATGAGCGGTCTATATATACCGGTCATTGACTTTGTGTCTTCTTATCAGTTGTATATTTATTAAATATAAATTTCAAGTAGTCTTATTAATTGATAATGAAAACATAGTTAATATTCTTACATAGTTAATATTCTTACAGTATATTATTTTATTTGCTATATTTTTAAAATCTTTTCAGAATCGCAATTTTTCCCTTAAAAACCTGTATAAATTAGGAAAAAAAATCTATACAATAAACGAATTGAAATTGTAAAATAAGAGTATAAAAATTGGACTTTTTCCTATATAAATAACCAAATTGATAAATAATTAAAAAAAAAAAATTTGTAAAACCTTTTTTGTAAAGATAAAGTAATAATATTTTTCAGTAAACTGAGTAATTGGGTACCGACTAGCTACACCTATTACTTCAATGTTATAAAAGCAAATATGACACAGATATGACTAAAACAAGAAAAAGAAATGAAACAAATATTCAAATCAAGATTTTATTGTTTACTCTTGAATATCATTAAAAACTAAACATATCACAATTATTGCATGATATTGTTAATAAATAAATTGAAATTTACAAAATTATATAAGTAAAAGTATATTAGCTAATCTACATTTAAAAGAAATAGTTTATATTACAAAAGTCGCATCTCTCTTCCTTGACGAATGCCATCCTTGCATGCAAATAAGATACAGTATTTATAAACAATTGTCACGTTTTATTTATCTGCGCAATAATTATCGGCTGATTTCACTGTTTACTATATAATCTATAAATACGTTCAAATATAAAACATGTCACATGCATATACAGCTATCCCATTCGATGACCTGGTAAGTTCAACAGAAGCCCTCTTAGAATTAGGTAATTTGAATGATGATCCTAGAATAACTAGTAAGGAACTCACGGCCTTCAGCAGAGCCCTATTTTCTGCTAAGGGCCAGTGTCTATTGTTGGTTAAAATTGAATCTAGTACGTTAAATTTATATGTCCTATAATAAATAAGATATTATATATCTATAAGCATTTAGTCATATTAAATAAAAAATGATATTAATATCAATAAACTGCAAAAAATATCTTCATGAAACGTAAAAATAGTAATAAGAATTTTTAGCATACAGACGCCGATGTCGCAGGTACACGCAGTTAAGCTCGGGCAAGCTGTTTCCATTGAAATTAAATAGTATATTTGAGAATTTGGAATATTCTGATCTAATGCCTACTTGTCTATTTGACATGCAATGGTTATCCTAACGTGAAAGAAGCGTCAACAAAAGAAAGGCTATAGCTTTAGTATAACAAGAACGATACATAATCATACGAACAGATAATATAAAGATATTTAAATAACAGCTAATATAAATTTACAATTTGTAATATCATCCACTAAATATAGTAATCATAACATAATATAATATTATACATAAAAATAACAATAATTAATAGTTTTTTGTTTTAAATAGGTCCTACTTTACTACAATGACTAAAAACAATGTTATATGCTCAATTCTTCTCAATTGCTCAGTATAAAGTGACAGAAGATGGCGCTAAAACTTATTGACTTAAACCTACGTAAAGCAGTTTCTAAAACATCCCACAGATGTCACTAAACTTTTAGAAGTACGAACACTATTAAATCTTATATTATAACAATATTTAATTATTAATTAATAATATAATTAAGAGCATTCAACACTTTTAAATTTATATAAATCGCATGCTTATAATAAAATGAAAAATTAGAATTTCGTTAGATCAGTTTACTATTAAGCGTGCGCTACGTTGAGAAAAAAAAAATTTTTAAAAATAAAAAAAAAACAGTCTTAATTTTTATAAGTTATTGTAGTTCAAAGGTACTTGATATTTTGAAGGAACTGGTAATTTAATGGAAGGATCTCGTAATGCTTTTAACTGAAGATGTAACCTTTGTCTACAGAAATCGTAAAACTCGATTTCACGCGTGAAGTTTGCTCGAACGATGTTCTTCACAGCTTCCGAGACGGGTGGTTTAAACGCGTTGCGGTTGATCCGGTTAAATGTATTTAATTCCTCTGTAAATAATGATATTAATGATAATAAACTTTATTCAATTCTTTTCTTAATTTGCTGGGTTAGTGATTTCATGTTGCATCTAGCGAATTATTTATTAACAAGGTCTCTTAAATCTAACGATGGATGGCTTTGTTTCCTGTATGCTTATAATTTATGTAGTGTAGTAGCGGAACTCAACGCCGCGCTTTGCCTCGACACTAGAGCGAAGAAAAAACCAACGTGAAGCTGATTTGATTTGTGACTAGAGTTTTTAGATGTCTTTCTCTAAAGAAAATATTAAATAAACATCTTATGTTACAATATCTCATATTTTTAAATATATTTATTATAAATAAACAATTTTATTCCCTACAAAAAAGTAACTAACATTTCATTGATTTCTTACCCCAGTATAATCTCAGAGCGCCTTGGAAAAATTTTGGGACATATCGCTCAAAGGCAGTAAGCGTTGAGTTCATGTCTTCGAGCACGCCCACAACGGCGTACTGTTCTTCTACCACACGTTTCGCACGTTGCAAAGCTTCCAAACTGTTAAATGGTCTGAAAAGGATATAAATAATCAATATTATCACTTATGTTTTGAAACTATGCTTAGGAATATAGATAGATAGATAGAAAAACTTTATTGCACACAAAGCTGATAGCAATCTCTTACAGACAACCTTTGAAATTAGTCTTAAGAGACACGGGCTAGTGCAAATTTAAAATGTTAAATGTTGAATTGAATGTTATTTCCGAAAATATATGGTTTTTATCCCTTTGTCATATTAATTAGATGGATTTTGGACAAATACTTGTGAGATATACGGGAGACGCATTGTAATCATATAATCAGACTACGATTATGATCCTTCTCCAAGTCATATTGATGCGTAGTGAGAAAAATAAAAAAATGTATATAATATTATTTTAGATTCACAGTACAGAAATATTTTTTAAACATTCAAACTTACGTGCATTGTGGATCATGCCCACAGAAAAATAGAGTTTGCCTTCGATGGTCCCCAATCCCTTCGTGCGTCTCTCCCTCTAAGTAACGACATTCACGATCGCCGCTAAGAACGCATGTTTCGAAATCCTGTAAAGAACATTACAAATATTTTTTATAATAATGTAATTACAAATCAATAAATATAATACATTAATACATTTTCACATTTTTTGTTTTTTTTTTTCTTAGAGAAAAGGATACTAAAAGACAATTAAGCTTTACTTTAATTACTTTTTTAATTATTTATCTTCCAATAGGCTATGCAAATTAATTATAATTATATCAGATTTAAAATATACATTATATTATCAAATTTGAACAGTTTTGGACAAGTTTTAAAGCTTTTGTAATTAACTTATATTAAATAACAG
The DNA here is from genome assembly GCA_001486225.1 of Heliconius pardalinus sergestus. Taxonomy (NCBI): domain Eukaryota; kingdom Metazoa; phylum Arthropoda; class Insecta; order Lepidoptera; family Nymphalidae; genus Heliconius; species Heliconius pardalinus. The sequence continues at coordinate 3,012 of FASU01003683.1, read as the reverse complement.
TAAATATGTTTTTTATATTGTTACCCATCATCATATTCTAAAACTAGCACAAACCCATAAAAAAGCTAATAATATTTTTATTCCGATATTCGATTAACCAAATAATATAAAGTAAAAAATTGGAATTTCAATTAGGTTGTCGATATATTCATATTTTAATTTGTTATGAGCACATCACCTTTGTCCATATAAAAAGCGTAGCGTTATCCGTCACGCACGTCTTAGATCCTATAACAATGGCCGCTAGCCAGTAAAATTATTTTTAAGTTTTTGCTTAAATTCAATTTAAAATTTTTAAAGATATAGAAATTGATTTATTTTTGTTAGTCTTTATCGAAATGTGCTTTATCTATATTACCTAGAGTCATATAAATATATCAAGAGTTTATTTGAAAAATACATTTAATTTTTTATCTATATAAAGGACATTACCCTATCTTCACCGCCGACAGAAGAACCTAGTATAATATAAGATGACTTTTTAAACTCTAATTAGAACATCATATTTTTTGTTCATCCAAAACTCATTTATTTTTTATCTACACCTCGTGGCTAGTCCTGGCTGACGTCTTTAGGTACTCTATACAAAGCCGTTGTGTACATTTTGGTTAACAATAGATCAGTAATTAACAGGAAAATATTGACTTCATTAAAAAAAAAGACTTCGACAAGTCTTAAAACTAATAGCATTATAATATGAAGATATTAATGTTATTTAGAAAAACACTATTACGTTGTAAAGTACCGAAACTAAAATTGTACGGCTACATATCCAATGAACGAAATTTAAAAATCATTATTTAGAAAGTAAGCTATTATAAATTATTAAGTGTTAATTATCTGTATAATTTAATGAAATAAAATAGAAAAATTATTGAGTAAAAAGCGAATATTATTATAGATTTATTCTTTAGCTGGACGTTTAAAAGAGATTATAATGAAGGAGAATCGCATGATTCGTCATGGACTAATTGTAAGACCGTCACGTAATATTCTAATTAGGACTTTATCCCGCTTTATTTTATTTATTAAATCAAATAAATCAACTACACGGAGTATCCTGCACACAGAAGTGTAGGTAGAGGGAACCTAGTGTTAAGATCCTCCGTTCCCCACTTTCTACCGAATTTTGGAGGAATTTTATCTATTAGACGTCATAATCTTATTAAAGTGGCATAAAGGACGGATTTGATCGATTATTGTCGTCTTAACGCCTAATTTTAGTGATGTATTTTTTTACTGAAAATATTTTAAGTATCAATAAAAGCAATTTGTCGCTACTAAAAGATCCTTAGATGTTTTTGTGGGTTATTAAAAAATATATTGTGTGGAGGTTCGCTGCTCCCAGATAACAAAAAATGTGGTTACAAATCTGTACTTCTTTTTAATGAGACCAAAATACAGCCAGTTTTTAGGTTTCCAATGATATGTATGTATAAAAATTTACTTTTGTATATTTGAAAATAATAGAAAAATGTAATTGATCGAAAGTTTTTAGGTTAAAAATAAGTTATTGTAGACAAATGGGAATTGGGAAGTTTTACATGTAGACGGGACGCACGGTGTATCCCGCACGCAGCATACAGATAGCATATCCCGCAGACAGAGGGAACTTAGTGTTAAGACACTCTGTTCCCACTTTTCACCGAAGGAGGCATTGCGTATTGAGTGGCGGAACTCAACGCCGCCCTTTAGCTCGACATAGGTATTATTGAAAATAAAGTACAATATATCTTGTTCTGGTTCCACGACCATACATGCGATTAAAATAAGATGAATCGTTTCCGTCAAGGGAGGTGTCGCGTGTGTTGCATTTTAATTTTAATTGACACATATACCTTCACACAAATATATATTTCTTATTACCTTCTGAAATGAACTAATCTTTTTCTCATAAAATTTCGTGAGCAAAATGTCTTTTAAATTTCGACGATCCAGAGGTAAAGTATCAAAAGTAATTTTTATTAGCGTTTTGAAGTACAAATAAGATGTGAAGTTTGTAATTGCAACATAACTGTAATTAATTGTTTTATCATAATCTAATTAAAAAAAAGCAATGCAAAAAATAAAAGCTTCGATATTTTATCTAGGGACTATCGATATTATATTTCTCAAATAATACAAAAGTAACATATAATAAAGAAGAATAAGAATGATACAGATTATAACATGTATATTTCCGTTTATATTATTTAATTATAATATATTAAATTTATTTATTTAAAACGTATAGTAACTTAGTGGAGCAAATGAAGTGCATAGTCTAATACACCCGTACAGGTTATAAGTTTCAAGTAACTCCATTAATAATATTATATGACGAAACTAACTTGTTGCGAGTTTCCAGTGTGCTCTCCTGTTATTTTACCATAACTTAATTTGATAATATTTGAATATATTGCTATAGCTTCCTAGTGTTATCAAAACTTTACTATACGAATAGGAGATAAAATAACTTTAGTATTTGGTAATCAACCTTAAAAAGAATATATTAAAAATATTTTACCTTTTTAAGCCAGGCTGGGTCAGGCAAAGGCAGATCAGGGAAAGCTCTTTTACGCTCTACGTAGTACCATGGCGCTCTCACGTAATAGTACCAAGATATAACTCGTTCTATCGGATCTCGTACAACGTTGACGTAGATTGGTGATGGATATCCATACCTGTAAATATTTTAACAGTTCATTATATTAAACATCATCATCATCATCACCAGCAGTATATCCATGTAATGACATAATTAGTAACAATCCATTCATACCTATATTATAAATTTATTGTGATAAAATACTCATATAGAGATACTTGAGGGTTTCGGGAAGAACATAGGATACTTTT
>FASU01003675.1:582-14687 GCA_001486225.1 Heliconius pardalinus sergestus | reverse complement strand
CAAGGGAATTTCTATAGTGGCGTCTACAATGGTCCCTGCGAAAAGAATCTCAACCGACAGTGTAGGTACGAATATCGGTTTGAATAATTCAACGAATTAACATATTTTCCTTTGGTTCCTATATAAACTATGCAAATTTTGTTACGTTGTTAAATATAATTTTATTTGTTTGTTTGTATTTTTTTTTGTTTTCTCGCTACTGGTTGAAGTGTTACTTGTTTTATTTAATTTTTGTATAGTTCTATGTTGTATCCCGTATGCTTGGCCCTTTTCGAGACGTCGTCGCTAGTTGAGTGGCGGAACTTAACGCCCATTTGTGTGTTACCAGAACGGGGAAATGATCATATTTATTTTCCCCCTGAGTGAGAATTGAACGTGTAACAACTTCGACACGATAGTCTCTAAACTTTTGAATTTTTTTTAAGCTTTTTAACCTAAAAAGACCGCTATTCCAGTGGTTATTTACAAATTTAACGGCACACAGTGAGTGACGTCACAATAGATTGATGACGTCATCAAGGCAGATGATGTCCACTTTGCTAAATTAAAAAAGTTAAAAAACGACTGAGTGCGCTAAATGGTCTCGGAATTTTCGTTTTTAATTTGGTTCCTTTCTCTCTTACTTATGAGAGTATTACCCATTTTTTTGTAAAATGAAGCCGAAGCCTTTAAGCCCGACTTTGGTCACTAGTTTGTGAAGTGACTAATTACTCCAGTCTCCCTTTTCTGAGGTATACTTTATCGTTTGATAAGTTCAGGCTGCTTGAGTAAAATATGTATAAAGCATAAAATTCCTGTCGAGACCAGTGGCCAGTCTTGGCGACTGTAAACGCGATACGAGTTGTGGGTTCGATTCCCACTGTTTTCTCAATTTCCAATGTTTGATAATTTCATTTCTCCGATCTGGTAACAAGGCAAACTGTGGCATCACAGCAGTTCATGCTGTATTCCGCATATAGTATATTGATTGGCGGAACTCAACGCCGCGCTTTACGTTATGTTGGACTAAATCATTTGTTCCAGAGACACTTAACGCCAAAACCATAGTTAGTGGTGAGCGGTCGTTAGCGGGACCTGTGACGTCATTACACATTGATTGATGCTGCGCTCTTGTTGTATGGGGACTATGATGCCCTAATTTAATATTAGCTTTTTTTTTTGTTGTTAGCTTCGCGCATATAGCATATTTTTCAAGCATTGCAATAATTCTAAGGGTAAATTTACTTATTGTATTATTTCTTTCTATATAGATTAACTCTGTATCCCGGTATATTATCCTGTATAGTAGGGTAGGTATAGGAAACCTACTGTTAAGACTTAATTTTTCAAGTATTGCGTGTTAAGTGGCGAAACTCAACGCCGCGCTTCGTTTCTTTACCAGAGCAAAGAAAAAATGAATTTTAAGCATAAAGTTAAAAATGTATTATATTATTGACCATCTGTCAAAAGGTAAGATATACCATTGATTCTAGCATAATTTGATACCCATTAATATATATTTTTCTCTGCACACGCCTACAAATAAAGAAAGATGTTCAAAAAAAAAAATGTCCTACTTATATAAAAATCATGGTGACACAGTTATATAGTAAAAACAACGGGAGTCAGGTCAGACGAGGCACCGACATCTTGACACCGAGGAAAGTGAAAAAATGTAACTATTGACTTTTTCTTGGGAACTTTAGCGAGGATTCTGTAGTGCTTTTGTTGTTTTCAAAGTTATGATGCGGTTTCTTTTTTATTAAGTAGTAGCGTAGATAGAGAAAACTTAATGTGCAAACACTGCGTTGTCCAAGCTCATTTTAATAATATTGCATGTTTTAACTAGTGTGTAGACTTCAAACTTTTTATAAAAAAACATTTAGCGTTCCATGGATTCACCGTGTGGTGTCCGAAGCATCGCATAGTGAGGGGCTCAAAGCATTACATTGTGAACTAAATGTAAATTTAAGGTACCCGTTTCTAGTTTTTACGCACCGGCCAATTTTAAAAACAATGTGTGTCATGTCGCGGAATTCAACACCGCTCTTTGTCTTGTTACCAGAGCGGGGTAATTTTAAGCATTTCTAACAAGTGAGAATCAAACCCACCACCGCCACACCGCCCCTGCTTCTCCTCTCCCCCTGCCGCCTACCAACATCTTCCAATTTGAGAAATCAATTTACTGATAGTCATAATAAAAATAAACTTAATTATAAGTTAATTGAATTTTTAAATCTTGCAAAGACCATTCAAATGTAATGTATGTAACATACATACCTTATGTTTGTATATATAATATATTAATTTAACCACCTCATTATAGTAGGGTGTAACAAGATGGCACGACGCCAGCTAAGTCATGATAATTGATCTACAAGTACTACCACTGTTAATACAAATAGTCTGTTGACTTAAGCATTTACTGAACGTGATGGTTGCAGGTTCGATTTCCGCTTAGGTTAAATTTTTAATTTAGGGATTTCTTAGGTTTTATTATACATAGTTCGCGTTTGTTTACTGAGAGAAAGTAATATTTGGAAGTTCTGGCATGACAAAAATAACTCAATTTTTGGTAGCGCATTGGATCATAAATTATGGGAAATTCTAATCTATATATTATATATAAGCTATATATTTCTTATGAGAAAAAAGAGAGAGAGAGTTAGCTTCACGCTGTCCCATAAATAAACAAGAAGAGGGAACCTAGTGGAAAGTAATTCTGTTTTACAGTTTTCGCTATATTTTTGAGACGAGACAACTTACTCCCACGATTGGGATTCGAACTCACAACACATATAGATTCAGACGGCGTCTCTACTATTTATATGTGTGTGTGTGTGTATAAGAAATGTCTTTTAAATACGAGATAAATAAATTCTTTTACAAAGCGTTACAAGTGTAATTAAATGAGATCAGTCAAGTGCGATGTGATTTGTATGGAGATGAGTTTCGTTGGATGATTAATTAAAAAATTGGAATTGCACTTTTTATTGTATTTTCCTGTTTATCTTTTCTTATTAGTAGATTCTATAATTTCTGTTTTCTTAGCTTCACGCTTCTTAACTTGCGCACATAGCAGGATAGGCAGAGGGTACCAGTAAACTTAGTGTTAAGACACTTTCTTTCCCCAAAAATTGCGTGTTGCGTGGCGGAACTCAAGAGGAAAAGAAAAAAACTTATTCATCCGAGTGGGAAACGAACCCACAACCGTCATGTTTATAGTCACACGCCGTGCCGAGACGATGGCTTACGACTTGTTTTAAAATTAAATTCTTTCCGCCATACTGGTAGATGCATGATATAGCTGAATAACAAACAGTATTCTGGGATTCTTCTTACCTTTAAATATATTTTTTTTCTATACAAAATCAACAAAAAAACTAAGCAACTTCCATCCAAAAGACATTTTAAATGCTATAAAATGAGAACTTTCACAATAGTATTCATATTACAAATATAACGACATGCACTCGTCGCTGCGCAAGAATCCTTTTGGTATATTTTATATGTCGCTTTGTTAACTCGATACCTTTAAATTATATATTGCAGATTTTTATTTTTGCATCCTTTACCAATTTTTATTAAAATTTAAATGTTAAATTTACTAAGTTTTGAAGCAATCAAGGGCGTTATTATCCTCTTTATAATATTCGTGTATTTATCGATATACTTCAATGGGACATTTCTTAACTGAGTACTATGAGATTTTGCAGATGTTGCAGATTTTCTATGTAGATTTTTTTATAAGGCTGAAATAAATTAATTTTAATTTTCTTGTTCTGAATAGATAAAAAGCGGCGTTGAGTTTTGCTATTCATTCCATAATGTTTAAAACTGAGGTAACGAAAACTCAGTGCGCACTATTTATTAGAACACATCTCTTTACATTAGATAGAGATATTTTTGCCTTTGCTGAATACAAGTTTCTATTGACATTATGGCATTAAAAGGAGGATATAGTGATGAGTCACTACTTTATATATACTCTCCCTAATTAATTAAACCAAGCACGTATTTTAAATTTTAACTAAGACCACGTTTAGGTATATCATAGTGGGTTATATCGTTACAGCTAACGGTTATGGCGCCTCTAAGCCGTAATATAAGATTCTATTATACGTACATACATATACATAATAGTTATGTTACAAATTAATTTATATTTATTATATAAGGAATTTTTATACCGAATAGCAGAATATATTGCGTGATGAGTTGCGTAACTCAACGCTGCGATTTGTTTTCTTACCAGAGTTAAGAAATTAAAACAGTACACTCTCCCAATTCCACGTTGTGTTAGTAGTGAAATATTTTATAAAAAGACGTTTTAATCTAAAAATTTGTATCTAAAAGTTGGATTTAAAATGACAAGCATAAAGAAATAAAGGAAAACTAGATTGCAGTAATTAGTTTCATATAAATTATTACATAGAACATCGTGGAGTAACGGCACAATGACTGTAAAGGCAACGGTTAAAAGTTCAATTCCCACTCATATTTTATTTGTTTTCATTTGCTCGTTCTAATTACGGCAAGCACGGGGTTGAGATCCACCACTCAATAGGAAATGTCTTGAAAATTTAGGAGAAAGTGAGAACGGCATGTTTCCTTATACTTCCCCTGTAATGAAGATACAGCGTGAAATTATAAAAAAACATAATAAAATTATCTAAAACTATGTTACTAGGTCAATCACCCGCCGTATAGGCTCGTTACATGTAACGGTTATGCTTATAACTTGCTATACAACCGCAGCTAGTTAATTATAATTAAATACTAAGTGAATTTAATTATAAGTAAAGTTAAAGTTGTAATTATATTCAAAAGTTGAGGTTAGTCGTGCCGCAAGGGCAAAATCATGTAACTGGAAACGCGACAGGTTGTGGGTTCGATTCGAACTCAAAGAAATGGAATATTCAGAATTCCAGAGGTCTGAATATTCCATGCTAATGCTGGGCTAATGCTATACTGAATAGGAAATCTTAAGACTCAGATTTATTTATTTAAGTTATACTATGATACAAAAAGATGTTACAATTTTTTTTACGGCTTATTTTCAACCTACCGCATATAGCGGGTTCAGCAAAGGAAATTTATTGTAAAGTACTCTGTTCCCTATGCACCGTCCGATTCTTCAAGACATTAAGAAAATAGCTTATACGTTGAGTGGGAATTGAACCCACAGTCGTTGCGCTGCGCTACGAAGACTTCTATTATTATAATATAAAGTGTAAGATGTATATTATATGAAAGTTGAGCTTGCAAAGTTCAATGCTTATAAATTTTAGTACCGTATGATGATAATGTAGTCTAAGATCTAATATCTGTATTTGGCGGGATGCCATGAGCTTCACTTGTTAAGCTTTAGGCGCAGTTGTGTAAGGACTCTCTATAAGTGTTACATAGCTATAGAGCGCGGAGTTTAGTTCCGCCAACACGCAATGCAATATGTATAAAGGTAATTCGAGCGGAAAATAAATAATAGTCTTTTTTGTGACAAAGACAAGGTAAGGTGCCAACGCCGCCCACGACCTTGTGTTACCAGAGAAGCTACAGGTGCGTTGCTGGCCTTTGAGGTGGAGATAGAAACGTTTTTTTGAACGTACCCAGGTCGTATCGACCTGGAAATACTGCCGCAGGTACGCGATACTAGAGTTATAGTATACTAGAGTTTCTATGCCTATTGCCTACCTTAATATTAATATAATGTCTCGAGAGTTAGGAGAAAGATGGGTGGGTGGGAAATGAAGGAGTTCCTAGGTTCCACATAAGACATATTTTGAGCGGTAATAGAAGTTGTAACTGTTACACTCCCTTCAAGACCCTACAAAAGTGTCAGCAAATAAATCTGAAACAAAAGGATAAATTTCAATATCGTACTGAGTATATATTTTTCAGTTTTCACTTTAAACTCGAGTCACATGTTTTCTATTCTATACTAGGGTTGATATTGCTTTCTTAGTAACATATGCTTTTTTTTAAGTAAATATTATAATAATATAGTTTACACGGACTTTAAGACGTACAATGGAATGGGTTTATGACGGAAAATTCCGATTTCCCCTTTCTCTTAGAATTTTGAGAAATACTCTTTTAGTCCTACCATATCCGCTCACCGAGAGTTCCGTACAAACTAAAGTTTACAGGCGTTTGCACTTATTTTGATAAGAAATGAACTACAAACAGACCTAAATATATGATAAGACCTAAATATATTTCAGCTTGATCTCTCCACATGGTCTTGGCAGACGGACAGATGTATAACAAAGTAATCCTATAAGGGCACCATTTTTTGACTTTGAGGTACGGTACTCTAAAACTGAATGAAAATTGATATAAACATAGTAAAAGTTATTCATTAGATGCTAGTGCTGTTTTAATTGGATTATCTTGTTAGATCCTTAAAGAGCCTACAAAAGAAAATGTATTATGGATAAGAGCTTCACGTTCATTCCGCGTATCAGATTAGGCAGATTGTACAAACATAGACATTCCATTCCCTAATTTCTGGCCAATTTTCGAGATATTCTGTGTTGAAAGGCGGAAGTTAATTCAGTACTTTGTCTATTTATCAGTATTAAAAACCAACAACATAAATAACATATTATAAATTATTCGAAAAACATAATGTACATATGTCTGTAAGTATTTTCAAATATTTAATTTTTATTATGATATACTGAAATCGGAACTCAAAATGGTGTAAGCTGATAATCAACTTTTTTGAAAATATTTTACTTTCTGTTTATATGTGAAGATTGTGTATTAATATCCACATTATTAATGTACATAATATTTATAGATATGCTAATATTATAAAGCTAAAGATTGTTTGATTTAACGCGCTAATCTCCACAAGTTGAATTGAGTTTTTTTGTCCTGAATAGTCCGTTTATAGAGGAATGTGCAATCGTGCGACTGTAGACGCAACAGTTGTGGGTTCGAGTCTCACGGGGGGAATGGCATATTTAACATTTTCATTTCCTCGTTCTGATTTATCTGATACAGATAACGATATTCAGTTGTATCTTTTAATACTGAATGTCCTTAAAATTAATAAAAATAGATAATAAACAAAATTGGAGAAAAGAACGTGTTTTCAATATTTTTAAAATGTATTATAGATTTGAATTGTTTTAGGATAAATAAAAAAAACTCACAGACAATATCCGCCTTATTAGTATAGATTATTTTAAAACATAAAAAAAATAAGTTACTCCGCTTTCACTTAAATAATTTAATAATTAAGCACAATATTAGTATTGTTTGAACAACAATTAATTGTTAACTACTTGTTTCAATTCATGTATTTCTATGGAACATACTATTTCACTGCATTGTCTAGCTTAACATTTTAATAATTAATTAAAATTATTTTATTTATTGCTATTTTATTTGAATAGTGATACTAAAATATTATATGGCATATATTGTGGCACAGCGGCACAACAACTGACTGTTAACGTGACTTTTGTGGCTTCGATTCCCATCCGTGGGAATAAATCATTTTCTTTTCTCCACTTTAGTAATAAGACTACGAGTGGCCCCTGTGGCCGAGTTCTGCCACTAAAAACGCAATGCCTCGAATGGGAAATGAAATTCTGCACATAGCAGAGACAACCAGGGAACTACTTATTAGAACATCTCCGTTCCCCACTTTTGTCGAATTCTGAAGGCATTGTGTGTTGAGTGGCGTAGCTCAACGCCGTGCTTTGATCATAAAACTGTGTCACTAAATATTCCACCTGCAATAAGGTATTAAAATAAAAAAGTGACAACCTTATATCAGTACGTGTTCAATACAACGACGTAGAAGCAAACGTCTGAAAGGAGCAAAATAAAACACATATATTTTATTTACAAGTAGATATCGAAACCTATGTTATATGGGATATCGATTATTTTTTTTATGAGGCACAAGCGTGCCTCATAAAATTATCCTGTATTTTTTTTCCTTTTTAAACAATTGCCATAATTAGTATTAAGTAAATAATTGTTCATAATTTAACAAGAAAATAATTAAAATAATGAATACAGGTAGACCTAACCTACCTATTTTGTGAAAAATAATAAAATTAAATTGCAGGGGTCAAAGGGTCTCTGACGAGAGCTTCACTCCACGAGCTCACTTTTCATAATAGCTGGAACATTCTGCAGTGCGTATTACAGGGGAAACCGTAGAGACGAATTCATGTAAAAGTTTATATTTTCTAATTAATAAAAAAATTGTAGAGGGCAGGAGCGATTTTATATTCTATTTACTTTTAACTATTACAATACAGTTACAATACGGTTTCCACCTTCACGCTTTATCTCGCATACAGCAATGTTGATGTATTTCGTTTTAATGCAATGCTTGTTAAGTAGTTTAAAGTTAACTTAACGCCGTACTTTAACTTACCAGAGCGGGAAACAAAAAGAAAAGTTGTCCGCATTGGTACAACGACTGTCTGTCAACCATTGTGGATTCGATTTCCACTTTGGCAATTAATTATTTTTAGTTCCTAGCTCTGGTAACTAAAAACTAAATAAAGCGTTAAGCACCGCTATTCAATACACGATGTCTTATATCCAGATAAAATTTACTTTTTAAAAATATAAACATGCTTTGGAAATTTCTGCTCACAACCGCCGTAATAAAGGTAGGCGTCACAACTAATTCATAATAGCATCCAACAAATCTAACAATTAATTAAAAAAGTTTACAACTTCTTATACTCCATACACTTTGTTATTTCATCTCTGCTCCAAATGATAACAGGCTAATATGACGCTAGGTCATTACTCTAGCGGGTCGAATAGATTAGTTCTAGTTATTATATAGTGTTGTATCACTTAGTATAACTACTTCAATTTTTTTAGCTTCATTATATTTTGCAGAGAGCATGATAGGCAAAACTCTGTTACCCAAATTTAAATTATACTTAACTAAATTAAGTTAAATATTAAGAGAGGTTTTAGTGCTAGCTTAGAGCTTAGAGGCTTAGTGGTTTTAGACTTGAACCCATTGGGACACGAACCCGCGCATCTTGGAATCCAAGCCCTCTAGTCGACTAGAGATCTAAGTGTCATATAAACCATCAGCAGAGACACACGGCTTCCATATAACTAGTTTTTTCTCTATATTACTATAAATTATTTACTCCAACCAAAAATCAAATCTGTGACCTGCTTATATATTTACTTATAAAGTAAAACACAACACCGCCAGTAAGACACTTCAACAATAGAAAATACAAAAGTCAAAACGCTCAAATGTATCATCTCCCATATAATTCACACAGCGTGGTATTATTTATTACGCACTACTGTTCTATATTCCAGTAATTTATTGTTCGCGTAAAGATTTTTAGAGGAATATCAGTTTTTAAACTTTTGTTTGAAGAATGAAAAATGGAGGCCATTGTGGTGTACGAATGTAGAAGCGACGGTTATGGGTTCGATTCTCATTCGAGGTAATGATACATTTTCATTTCTGCCTTCTGGTAAGCTAAAAGGAAGAAGGATCAACTAAGGGGAAGAAAATATTTTCGTTCCTCACTCTGGTAAAAGCGATCTGCAAAGCGCAGTATTAAGTTTCGTCACTTAATATGAATGCCTACAAAAAATAGCGGAGAACGGGGAACGGAATATTTTAGCACTATCTTTTCTCTGCCCTCCCAGCTGTGTGCAGGATATAGAGTGACGCTCACTCTGGTAACAAGATAAAATTTAGTGTTAACTTTTACCACTCAACACGTAATGTTTCATGCGTAAGTCAATGCGGAAGCGGCGGCGTGACTTAACACTAGGTCCTTTCTGCAAAACCTGATAATTACAGCAAAAATACCCGCGAAATATAGCTCCAAGCTGATAAAAAAATAAAAAAAACTGAAATCAAAACGCACAGCGCTCCCCTTTATTCGAGTGCAGTAGGAAGTAAAACATCACTACACATGTTACAGCGACGTATAAATCACAGATCTCTGATTTACGGCGCGATGTACGGAACTTGTATTTATTTATAATTCATTGTTCTGCCGTTAGGTGTTTTAGCTTTAAAATTATTTGTTAAATTATATATGTTCGTTTAACGTGGAGGCCAGTCGAAGCGTACGACTCTAAACGAGACGGTTGTGGGTTCGATGTCCACACGGAGTATTAGAGTATTTCATTAATTTTCTTGCATAATATCCATACTCTCTAAAATTAGGCAACGCGTAGGGCATGGAGTGTCTTCACACTAGCTCCCCTGCCATGCGGAAAGCTTTTTCAGAACTTGGTTATTTACCTATCAGAAAAAAATATATACAAAGACAAAAGGAATTAAAAGCATCAGAACTACAAAAAAATCATAATTTTTACCCTAAAACACCCAAAAAATAAGCGGAACAAAAGTTCTCTTCTTAATTATAAAGGCAAATTATAGCAATATCGTACAAAGTGCCGCCTGGAACGGCCGGTTATTAAAAATTGATGGTCGCGTTTTATAATTTTATGTGACGCTAATGTGATTTAGAATGTCATTAGCTATGTGAAGTTCGTTTATAGGCTTATTGTGTTTGGAGAATTTGCTTCTTCGTTTACTTTTTTGTACCAAAAAAGCCCGTTAAAAGAAAGTAATATTTTCTGTTGCAATTTTTACCCCACATAGGCTAGGCTAAACTAGTCAATTGTGTAAATGTCTCTAAGTTAGATGTAAATTGGAGAACGGAGTGACCTGATATTAGGTGGTTAGGAGGCCTATGTCCAACAGTGGACGTTGAAAGGCTGATGATGGATGGATATATTGTTAGTATGAGAATAAAAACTCCATATTCTTAGCACTAGTCTTAGTACTAAGTAAGTTCATACAGATGGTGGAGACTAATATTAAAGATTAAAAGGTATAGGTACAAACTTGAGCCAAAATTATATAAAAAAATACATTTAAAAAGTTAAAAATCAATCTCATTCCCTATTTAAGCACAAATTTGCATCAACAACAGATATTTAAAGGCAAATCGCTAAAGGTTTGATTGAAATGTGTTTTTTTTCCGCAATCCCTTCACTTCCGCTCGATCCCAAGCGGCCATATCGTAATGAAAGGCGAGACTTTTACTTTCATATCAAAATAAATGTACCAAACGATTTTGTTTCAATAACTTGTTTTGGTTTTGTTATAGAGTGATATATTTCATTGCTTTTTGTAGATTTAGAGAATTTAAAGTAGCTTTCTATTTAAAGTACATTGTAAAAAATTGGTTTCACGTTTTTTGTCTCCTGAAACATATTTTTTTGGGGTTTTTTTATTTAGGAGAAAAAATTCAAACGAGCGTTCCGGTCACTTGATGGAAAGTATTAAGTAATCACCGCCGCCCACAACCCTGTCAAATACCTGAGGAGCTACAGGTGCGTTGTCGGCCTTTAAGGGTCGTTTTTTGGAAGTACCCATGTCTTATCGACCCGGAAACACTGCCGCTGGTACGTAGGACGCAGTAAGTTCATACAAAACCACATAGTACTGTGCGTATAATGGACACGGAGTGTCTTTACACTAGGCCCTCAGATTCCCTCTGAATACCTTTTACCTATTACAAAGCCGCGTTACTACTAATCCATACTCCCGAGTAGGAATCGAACCCACAACTATCCCCCATACAATCATAACTACGCCGAGTTTACTATAACCTTACATTCTAAAATATATATTTATTATATTAATTTCCATAAGTAAAAAAATTGGCATACAAAAGAAACACAGTATCCATCTTCTCATATGAACAAAGCGCGTTGACGTATATATACGTCCCCTCGGCGTCGTTACCGAAATTGTAGCGATACGGACACCCGGCGGGGCTGTTCCGATTATAATACTGGAACTAACAGCTGTATTCTTGTTAATTTACTTACTTGCCTTTTTGGATACGTTTACAAATATTATTTAGAAGTGCGGCAAAACACTATAGAGAATATCTATAAACAGTATAAGTGCCTTAACATTAGGTTCCTTATGCCTAGCCTGCTGCTACAGGTGAGACGTACAGCGGGAAGCTAAAAAATATTGTATTCAATTTTCTATAGGTATTCAAAATTTGAAATGATTTTTAGATTCATAAAAAGTAAAAGTTTAGGTTAGTTATTAGTTATTTCCATTAGACCACGAGGACTAGTAATACTCGATACTAATACTAGCGCTGATACTATCCCGCCAGTGATACAGCAGTCAGAGTGATCGGATCTGAATCTCTGCATACCTTTTTCCCCACGTCCACTGACATCAACCTCTTCTTCGAAGATTAATCGAGGTCTTCCTCTACCGTACTCTTACCACGAGGGTGAAGCGAATCTATACTTATAATAAATATTATATATAATTTCATATTCAATATATAAAACTCTAAATCTAATTATACGGTAGTCAGCGGAATATACTACTATACTTAATTAATAATAAAAATGTCAAAATACACAGAAGTCATTAAAGAAATCCGGTCCCAGGTCTGTCATAAAACGTAGACGAGATGACATCCGTGCCAGATTAACAAAGTAATGGCTGTGAAAATCACGAAATAATTTATTCATTTAGATAAGTGTTGCTCTATTTTATGTCTACAGCCTTAGTGGGTTGGTTGATATTGTAATTTATATATTTTTTTAGGCAGGGGGAACCTGGGAACCTAGTGTTAAGATACTCCATTCCCCATTTTCTACACATATCAAAATTTTGGAGACACTGCGTATAGAGTGGAAGACGTGCTAGATCTCGTTACCAGAGCGAAAAAATGAAAATAATTCATCACCTCGAATGGGAATCGAACCCACAACAGTTACTTTTACAACCACGACGACCTCCCACTCCCACTCTACTCTGTACCCAAATCACTTAAGTCTTTTGAAACTATAATGAGGAGCGCCCGTTTCAGCTTTAAGTAAAAATTTATAGTAAAAAAGAATAAAAGTGAGACAATTTCAAAAGTGCTATTAAATAATAGTAGAGAATGCACGAGTGAGTGAATTCATTTGCTACTCAGCGGACGGCGTCGTGGACGGCTTTATACGGATATATAAATATATAAATTGTCAAATATTATTAATTGTTAAAAAAGGAAAATTAGATTTGAATCTCATTTTATAGAGGCCGCGTGGCGTAGAAGCACTATAATGAGACTATAAACGCTACAGTTTCGATTTTCACTCGGGGGTTGATATACTTAATATTTTCATTTCCTCTATCTAGTAACCCTTCCCTCTTATCTACCATTCAGTCTGCGCGCAACGAATTAAGCGAATTAAGTCGAGCTCGAAGCAAAACGCTGCCGTGCCATCCTTTTCTGGAACCATTTTGGCTTATTTCTGGGCCCCTATTTGAGAACCTCCAGAGGTTCTAATCTATCCAGATAGATTGAGAGCTTTAAATCTTGGTCATATATTTCCGAAGTTGTGTTGGTTCAATTTCTACCTAAAAGAACGACTTTTTTTCCATTTTCTCGTTCTGGTAACAAGACAATGCTTTCGAAAATTGGGCAGTGTGTTTGGAGAACGAAGTGTTATAACACTAGATTACACTGCTCTCTGTGGCATACAGCGTGAAGCTAACAAGAAAAGAAAAGATCAAAAGAATAGCTCCATCTCGTATAAAGCTATCCATTTCATCTCAACAGGAAATATCATTAGCGGCACAGTCGCGCAGAACAGAGTCTGCGATTATTTATTTATGACCTACAATGTTGCATTCAAGATAGGTAATTAAGGGTTTGAGGGTTTATGAATTGTTGAAGTCATTTGGGGTTCGATTACAGACACTTATTAGGCAAATCTATATCTATGCCTACTATTATTATGAAGCGGAAGAGATTGTTTAATTGAACACTAACTAATGTCGAGAACTACTTAGACTGTCGGCTTAGAACGACAAAGAATCGTAGAAGGCTATGTTATTACATCACGTTAATTGTTTCTATAAGGTACATACAGAAAAATTTTGTCTTGGAAGAAAGAAAAAGAAGAAAGAGAGAGAAGAGAAAACTACTTAACATTCCATGGATTTCCTTGCAGGTGGGCATATGCAAAACGTATGATAACGGCGTTTTAACACTAGATTACATTTTCAAGCCTATTCAGTTTTGCGAGAAAACGCATGAAATTCATTATAGAAGCTATAA
>FASU01003646.1:2071-13340 GCA_001486225.1 Heliconius pardalinus sergestus | reverse complement strand
TGAAAAATTCCAAGGAATCTCACATTTAATAGAGTTGCAGAGGGAGCATAGTGCTAAGACACTCCGTTTTCCGCCGAATTCTGGAGGTATTGCGTGTTGATTGTCGGAACTCGAGTGGGAGTCGAACCCACAACCTACCACGTTTACAGTCACAGGTTTGGTGCGCCACTATAGAAGCGCCACTGGCAGACAGGATATATAATAGAAAAAATAAATAAACAAACAATATGGAAAAAGTAGTTCAAGGAAGTCCCCGAAGCAAATCGCACAATCACTCTAGAATCTTTACAAATGTACAGATTTTTTCTTTAACCCGAGTTCTAAATGGGAAACTGGTAAGAAAACGCTTTTGTTTTTTTAGAAAGAGAATTGATTTTCGCTTAGATTCATTTTTAAATAATATTGGGTATTAATACTGTTAGTGCAAATGACTGTAAGCGCGGCAGATTGTGGCTTCGATTTCCACTTAAGGAAAGTAAATATTTAATTTTCATTTCCTCGCTCTGGTAGCGAGTAAAACTATTCCAGCTTTTGTTTTCTTTTTTTTTAGAAGCAAGATTTGAATCTGTGCCTTTTGGCCATTTACTTACGAGTCATACAACTTTACTATTCACAAGAAGAATATTAGGTGAGAGGGTTCCCATTTTAAAATATAATACAATAAAATTTATAAATATTATTAAAGTTAGTAGGGTAAAAGAAAGAAAAAAATAACAATAATTTTACACTTTTTTTAATAATACTCTTACATTACATCTTGTTGTATCTAGATACAATATTTACAAAATCTTACATCTAATTTTCTACTTAGAACAATATTTATATTCTAATTCTATTATTGTTAATTTTGTAACTGTCCAACAGCGAGGACAGTGGGACTACTGTGGGCAGTGAAGTCGCTGATTGAGTATTCGTTGTAAAAAGCTTGATACTATAATTATATCTAATAAATATAATCACAAAGGCACACAATATGGCGAAAAAATAACTAAAATTATTACTTTCATTATAATAATTTAGTGTCTAATTAAAAGTTTTGAAAACGAAACTTTCAATGACATTTGAGTCTCACATTATTAAAAGTTCATATGTTTTGATAATTGCCTTATATATTTGTTTAACTTTGATTTGATCGTTTGATAATTTAAAAAACCAGAACAGAAAACCATGGAAATTTAATCATTCTAAAAATATTTTAATAATAGTTTAAGTTCATATTTTTTTAAAAAATATATGTGCTTATTGTAAAAAGTATTGTTATTTTTAAAATGATATTTCTTGATACTAATAAAAAAAACACCATTTCATTGTGTGCCTTTGGGAAAACTAACTGCCTATAATGTTAATTAGACCAAACTACATCTAATATTGTTTTTTTTTATAAAAAAAATATAAAAATGGCAGTATTATAAAAGTGTCAATGTAAATATATATTTATAGAGAAATTTCTATAGAAAATAAATTATAAATTCTAATTTACACTTGTCTAACTATCTATATATAGGTGTGAATAAATTGACAATAAAATAAAAAGCCTGTATTGATGTGCCATATAAATGGATTCAAAATGGTGGAAATCAATAAGTACACTTATTGATTTCCACCAACTTTAACTAATTATTGCAGCTAAGGTATAGTAAATATATATTTGATTATTTTAAATTCATCAATATAAAATATTGTATAATTTATAATTTACATATTAAAACTTTTGATTTATCAACTTACTCACAAATGTCTAATAAAATATCTAAATAACTACAATAATAGAGAATAAAGAGAGATTTACATTATATCACACGAACCCTTTGATTTGATCGAAAAGACCAATAAATATTACGGGTTTGATTTAGACCACAGGTGTATTAGAATGAAATATTATATAGCACTGTTACATATTGGAGAAGAATTGGATAATAATATTTTTTTATAATATTTCTAAGTGTATTTGTGGATAAGTTGGCCTTTTTATTGAGATGTACAGAAATCTAATTATAATAAGTTAGCAAAATTATTAAATTAATGTATTTTTTATTATTATTTTTTTCTATTTTACATTTTTACTGGCTGACATTAGTATAAAATAAAATATATTGTCGATTATTATGATCTAATTCATTCTACATAATATGTAACAGTGTTTCAAATCAAACAATTTATAAACAAACTTACAAAATATGTGGTATTACTTTGTTATGATAATACATTTCACAATTTCAAAATTTAACCAAAAAAAAACAAATTCTACACTGACATCAAAATATATCAAATATGTATTTCAAAAAATTTAAATCACATTTAAAAAAATCTAAATAGCTCTACTTTCTAACACCTGTAGTACAATACAAAAGAAAAGAACAATATTATTGCAAACATTACAATTAACGCCTATCTTCTAGCAGGCGCTTGGGTGTGGTGGGCGCAGCTCTCTACGTTCTCGGGCCAATCGCATACATTCTCATTGGGATTGAACACCAAATTCTGTGGGCAGGGCATGTGGTGCTTCCTTTCACCTTCGCACATGTAGTACATGGTGCAGTCCGCTTTGTCAGGGTGGTAGGATATGTGGCCGTCTTCCTCTTCGCATGTTACCTCGTTTGCTGAAATATTTTTGAGGTATTTTAGTATTTTTTCAAAAATGTGATTTGATTTTATTTTAAAATGCTTGTAAGTATAATTTTGGATTAATTGAGAAAAATGTACTTTTCTGTTTGTTCTCTACGAGTGATAATAAGTAACGAGTGATAATGCTATAAAGTCATTTTGAGCTTTACTCTGTTGTTTTTTTTAGTAGTAAAAATCGGCAATTATATGTATATATTTATCTTGAAACCCCCGCTGTAGAGCATAGAAAATCTTGAATCAATAACACAAATCACATTCTTATACTCAAATTTCCACAATCTTTCAATTATCCGGATCTAAATTTTAAGCCAACCTGATAAGCAAGATAAAAATATTTAAAATCGGTATCAACATTCTGTTCAAAATTCCTTTATGTCGGCATATTTGGAATTGTTCCGCAAATTGAACGCTGATGCCTAATAACGGGTATTCGTGGGCTTTGACGATTGAATTTTGAATTTTAGTGCTTGTATTTCGTGCCTAAATTACTAGACTGCTTGTTAGGCTATAGGGCTATAGCTACTGTGTGGTATGTTTATTGTTATTAGTATTGTATACGTGTTTCACTCGTAGATTGGTAGGTTCGATAGTGACAGATTCTGTTTTGAATTGCTAAAGTTAAATTGAAATATTTGCATTGCAATTGCTTGGTTGAAAATTGTGGGCATAGTTTATATACAAATTTATTCTAGATTATGTATACGTACATGTACGTATACATACTATGTTTACATGTAATTCTGGAGGCTTTGTCTGTTAAGTGGCGGAGCTTAACTTCGCGATTTGCTTTTGCGATTGCGCGTCACCAGAACAAATAAATGGAAATAATATAATTTTTATATTACAAAAGTCTGTACATCTTTCTCATGTAACAGGATAGGCAGTGTGAGCGTCATGTTAGAACACTTCCTTCTCTACGTTCTCTTTCTGCCTCAATTAGAGAAACTGCGAGCAATTGGAGGACTAAACGCTGCAGTTTGTATTACCAGGGTGAAATGAAAAAAAATCCT
Source organism: Heliconius pardalinus sergestus (assembly GCA_001486225.1). NCBI lineage: Eukaryota > Metazoa > Arthropoda > Insecta > Lepidoptera > Nymphalidae > Heliconius > Heliconius pardalinus. The sequence continues at coordinate 9,705 of FASU01003646.1, read as the reverse complement.
CTCCGTGTGATGGGAATCGAACCCATAACTATGACTGTCATACACAAGCCTCGTGCCGCCACATGGTATAATAACTTATAAATATTTAGATTCAGAAATCAGCTTACAGCAGCGCAGGTGGAGGGAACCTAACATAGGGTTCCAATTTTTATACAATTTTAGATCTACATCTTTCTGTATAAGAAAAACCCGAAAAAAAAATCTTAATACTCACGATTTTTAGTAGTATACTGTCCATTGGGCACATTAGATTCGTAAGGGCCATCGTATTCCAGTCTAACTCTATAATCACCCAATTCTTGTTTCATAGCAGATAAAAGAGGGAACTTCCCGGTGCCGCAGGAACCTCTGAAGTCATCCATGTCTACAGACCAGACCATGATTCCACCGAAACCTTCTTCCTTGAGCCAGGTCATCTAGAATAAAAAATGAATTCGTATTTTATAATGAAATTTGTTTGTATTTTGAAGCAATTTTTTTTTCGATTTCTAACACATTTTTTATTGCTACAATAGAATACCTCAACTAGAGATTTTCCCAAAAAAATATTGTAAATCATATTTGCAGACTTAAGATACTAAGAATCCTTATTAAGTAAAAATACTATGTATATATTACACACCTTAGTTTTTAAAGATCGTTCATCATCAAAGCCCACCCACTGGTCGTCTCTATACGCGAAAGGCACCATTTGTTCATTGTCCCATACTAGCGTGGTGTTGTCTTCGCGAAGGAAATCGCATATTTCGTAGTAGGACATGAAGCCAGCTTCGTTTGTGTAACGACCTGATTGACCTGGAATTACAAAATTTAAAACACATTTTAAGACAATGTGTTTAGAGCCATTACTGGCGTAACTCAACGCCGTAATTTGTTTTACCACTCCAAGGAAATACAAAAAATCTACGAATGTATGCACCGTCCTATTTTCGAGACAACGCGTTGAATAACGGGCCTCTACGCCGCAGAATTACGCCAAAAACTAAATATTTTTTTAGTTTAGATTATATTATTTTAATTTTTCTAACATTGCAATTTGTAAAATAAAAAATCTAAACTCCTTCCACAGCACAAAAGTTCTAACATATTTTTTGGCAAAAAACTAACGTAACTCTTAATTTTCACTGTAGGTGCCATATGGTCCAACTGAAATGTATATACCGTACATACATTCATACAGTGTGAATGTATGAAAAATTCAAATAACGGTCGCCGAAATACTGAAGCCTAAAACTCTATTGAAATATTCGATATCAAATTTTCGTCTGTTTCAATTTTATTTTATTTTAAAACTTGCATTCTCTTACATATTGTGTACTATTTAATTTCAGCAAATATTTAAAATCAGTTCATTCTCGTTTTTACATTTAATTATGTATATTTGAGGTCTTAAAATCACTTATACGTTGAGGTGGACGTGATGGTAGTGGGTTCGATAGTCAATCGGGGTAGTGACATTGTGACATTTGCGTTTATTTCCCTAGTCGGAGTACGGTGTTAACATCCGCCATTCAACATTCAATCTCTCAATTTTGAACTGAAAGTGATATCTTGTCATTGCCATGCGTGAGAGAAACTTGATATGTTTTATGAATTGAGATTGATGTTCACGCTGTATCCCGCTTAAGACACTCTGCTCTCCAGTTCCGCTAAATTCTCGAAGCATTGTGTGTTGAATGGCAGAACTCAACGTTGCACTTTGTATAAGTATCAGAGTGAAAAAATTAAAATATTAAATAATTCATTCTCATGTTGATTATAGATTTATATTTTATAATTAATTCTAATATTTTTAAATGTGAAAATAAACTGAACTTTTACGTTTAAATAAAAAAAGTCCTTAAACTATAAACTTATAATTTTATTCAGTAGTTATTTACGAGTGTTGGATAACAACAAACACACATTCCTCTTAATATCCAAACTGTTAACTTTCAACAGACAGTAAATTTGTATTTAGAACTTTAACTAACTAAAGTTAAATTTTCCAGTTATTTTAACAACTGGTTAGTTTAGGCTTAAAGTTAGTCGTTGTGAAATGCAATATTCGGACACCAACTTCGTTGGTTTAGTAATATATCTATCTGTATGCTTGTTAAAGAAGTTTGACAAATTGTTATAATCTATAACTTTCTGAGACTTAACTGATCGCTGTCTGTACATGGAAGATATATATATGAGAAAATCTGTTATTGGGGACATTTATCAATGTAAAAGAAACCAAAACAATGATTTATAAACAGTTTGTCTGTTTGTCTGTGTTTTTGTGGACGCTAATCTCGGTAACAGCTCAACCGATTGAAATGTAGTTTTCACTATTGTATTTTAGAAAACTTCCTTTGCCCTTCGAAAATTGGACGATACATAAGAAACAGAGTGTTTTATCACTAGGTTTCCTCTGCCGCTAGCACGGTTCTGTTATATGCGGGATTCGGCGTGAAGCAAACACTCACCACCACCCGATGCCGGAGCTCCAATATCGAATTGCGTTTCATTGATCAAAGTGAACGACCTGCCGTACGTCGGCATACCGATCATCAGCTTCTCTTTGGGCGCGCCTTGTCTCACCCATTCACGGGCTGAGTAGTCCTGGAAACAGAATTTTAAGTTATATTGAATATTCAAATGAAATATTTATTTTTATTATTATAAATATTGTTAGAACTAAACGGGATGTTTCACTTTCGTGATACACTTAAGAATTATTTGATTTCCAAAGTGTCTGTGAAAGTGCGGTGTTGAGTTCCGTCTCCCAACACGCAATATCTCGCAAATGAGGAACAGCCTATGTAGCTCAATAGATTAATGAGGCACATTTTTTTGTCAGAACTAAAAGTAATACATATATAAAAAGAATAAGGGATAAAAACTTAAATCGACATCCATATTAGGTACTAAAAAAATACGCAACTTTTAAAACGTTAAGCTTTTCGCACCAAAGTTTCCAAAGTTCTATACAATATAAGCGATAACTCAGATAATGGTAGTGGCAACTTTGTATAACGACTCTCAAGTAAGATCGTAAAAAAATGAAAGTTTCGTAAGGAAATGTTGAATGAAATACTGACAGTGTTTAAATATTCCTATTTTTCGTTGTTTTAATTTAATAAGCTTTTTTGTCTATTGAAAAAATATGGTGACAAATCACTGTATTGACTACTTGAATTGGTTACAGATTTGAATGCGTAATGATAAAAAATATCTAAAAAAGAAAAGATAAACAATTATTAATAGTTCTGATTAGAAAGTTTGGATAATATTTTTAATAGACATAAAAACTTAATTAATTACGGAGCTTAACCTTACTTTTATAAGACAATTGGAAACATGTCTATTTTTAACATTCACTAACTGCAGATTAGAATTACGAAACACCGTAAGTGTTAAACAATACAACTATACTACAATAACGTATTTTTTAATGTTTCACAGAAAAAGCACAGATAATTAATAACAAAAATAAATAAAAGAATTTTAAAAATGTAAAGTAAGCTTTGTAACAGAATTTCCCCTAAAGTATGTAGACTGTAGCTTGAAGAGAGCTGATAAAAAGTTCACCCGGGCTATTAAATGTTGAGTTGTTTTTACTTGTTACTTTCGACCGCATACTTCACAAACTATCGATTCTTATAGGAATTTCTTTTACAATGTACTTATGATATCCTCATTCGCCTTAATTTATTGTTATATTATAACCAATTTATATAAAATATTTACATAATTTGTAGCGAATGTGTTATCCTGATTTATAAGCTATAGTACTGGAAAGTTTCATCTAAATCCGTTCAGTAGTTTTTACGTGAAAGTGGAACAAACATCCATCCTCACAAACTTTTACATTTATGATATTAGGAAAGGATGATATATATTTAATTGATTTTTAGTTCAGCAAAAGTAAGTATTTTCGGTAAAACATTTTTAACTTCAAGCTGTATGCCGTACATTGCAGGGTAGGCAGAGGGAGCCTGGGAAGCTAGTGCTAAGACACTCCGTTCTCATTAAAACACTTCCGTTTGCCACTTTCCGCCGAATTCTGCAATTATTGCGTATTGAGTGGCACAAGTCAACGCCGAGTTAACAGGGTAATATTAGATATTTTATTTCCTTCAGTGGGAATCGAACCCACAATCGTTGAGTATACTCAAAATATAATAAAATTGACAAATAATACTTACAACAGTCAACTTCTTTTGGTAGCTGGTAGCACTTTCTAGGGGGAACAGGGGACTGTTGTGACCGACCTGCCTCTCCCACTGGCCGTGGAAATCGTATGTCATTACGTTAATGTAATCCTGTAGACAAATAATTTATATTAATTATAGATAATAATAATTAATTAAAAAGAAAAAGAAGAAGACTGGCAGATATCCTGTAATTGACATTGATTGAATTGAAGTCACTTCCGTTCACCACTTTCCGCCGAATTATAGAGGTTTTACGCCGCGGAACTTAACGCCGCGCTTAGTCTCGACCTCGTACTGTTACTTCAAATAAATACAGTATTTATCATATTTCTTTCTTCATAACTTACCAAATATTTAGATATTTCAGGTACATCGTAGCCCGCGGCGATGGCCTCGAACGACGCCGGTACGGCCGCGGACAGCAAAAGTCGGGGCTGTCCAGAGGTCTTAGCTTCCCCTTCGAAGGCTAAGCGCAGCTCCTTGAGAAGAGACACGAATGCTGCACGGTCGTCTGCTCCCCTATGAAAATGTTAATTTGATATATAGAAATTAAATTAACAAAAAATTTAAATTCTTAAAGGTAAGTTTATTTTTATATTAGATTCTTTGTGCATTATATTTTTCATTTTAATACTAATAAACACACTTGTATAGTTTTTATTAAATTATAACTAAGCTAAGTTATATTGTAATGAACAAACATTTTTCTTGTAATTGTAGCTTACAACTGTCAATCCAAACTCATCATTTAAAGAAAAAATAAGCTTCTTTTTATCTTAAAAAAACCACAAAAGAAAATCGCGGTTATTACACAAAAGAAGAGAAAAAAGGCAAAATCCTAAAGGAATGAACGCAAAATATGTTTATAGGCGGTAATAGTGGCTTAATGGCAACACCTCACAAAGCTAAGTGAAATTTTACTACGAGTTTAGAAAATGGAAAAAACATGTCGGCAGTTTCTGTGGAAAAAATGTCATAATTTTCATGTGTGGAGCAATTTTTTTAAGTATTACTGATATGTTTTTTTTTTATATTATAATGTTTATTTCTATATTTAGTGTGTTTAAATAAGATAATAAATATTTTTTTTAGATATTGGACTATATTCCGTATATATTAGGGTAGGAACAGTGTGAAGACATAAGTGGCGGAACTCAATATCACGCTTTGCCTCGTTCCCAAAGATGAGTAATGAAGTATTTAATATTTTATTTCTTCAGCTGGGAAACGACCCGAAAACCACAGTCACACGCACCACGACCGGCCTCGAATCTTACTACATATTTTTTAAACGTTTTTTCATATTATAATAAAGTAAATAAGGTAAGTATATAATAATAGTAAAACATATAACAAGTAATTAGTTATTAATAACTAGATAATTCTAGTAATAATACAAGAAAAAACTTACCTAGGATATTCCCAATCAATATCCAGACCGTTGAACTGGTAGTCTCTTAGGAACTCTATCGCTTCGTAGACGAACTGATTCATGCGGAACACGTTGGACGTGAGCTCCTTGAACGGCGTCGAACCGAACGCCCAGCCTCCTATTGCGAGAAGAACCTGTGAAGTGGGTTCGAATTTGGGTAAATTTGTTGAAAATTAAGGCTATTATATCCTACTAAAGGATAATTCCTATGTATGTTGTTTTTACCACTGTTCTCCATATATATAATATCTTCACATCTTAAAAGAAAAAACGGAACCCTTATTGAATCATTTTGTTGTTCATTTGTCTGGATGGCTGTCTGTCCATCTGTCAATATTATTTATTTCAAGATCGATATCAAGATGAAATTAGTATCAAATTTTTAGGTCTACGAGGACTTGGAGTACAGAAAAAAATAAGCTTCTAAGTTAACATAATCAATAAATACGAGTGTTGAGAGATAGATAGGAGAGTGAAAAAAATTACCGTGAACCAACAAATATCAAAAGTATTATACATAAAGGAAAATTCTTAACAATTGAAAATGCAGTGCATGGTCCGACAAAGTGAAGAACAGAATGTCTTAATACTAGGATCTCTATTCCTAACCTGCTACACGGGATAAACCGTGAAAGCGTAATAAAAAAAAACAAATAAACCCGCTATGCTATTGCCTAGATAATAACTTTCGTAACTTCTAGAGATGCTTCAAGTGCCAATCTGTCTGGCATGAAATTATATTACCCTCATATTTGTCTCGAGAACCAATATATATTTATGTTAAAATATATTGGGATTTTTGTACAAATTTTGTAGACATATCTTTTCAGACGCGTTTTTTTTGGGTAGGTAGGGAGTACATAGTGTCAAGTTATTTTACCATTTTCAAGATATGGCACCTAACCTTGAGGTCAGTCGTGGTGCAGAGGTACAAGCGAACGACTGTAAACACAACAGGTTCTGGGTTCGATTACTACTCAAGGAAACTAAGTATTTGTTATTTTAATTTCCTCGGTCTGATAAAGAGGCAAAGCGTGACTTTGAGCTTCGCCAGTCAACACGCAATACCTCCACAATTCTACCGAAAGTGGATAATGGAAGTGTCTTGATAGGAACAGAGTGTTTTAAGTAAATTCCCAGGTTCCATCTGCCTATACACCGTAAAGCTAAAAAAAATGGTGGAAATTAACGTTTGAACCTACAATAATTACTTGCAGTCAGACACACCGTAACTGTACCACAAGAGCTAACATTTTTTTTTCAAAAGAACAAATACCTTTAAAAATAAAATAAATAAAAGACTCAATGCCAGTTGATCATTCCAATAGCCGAGAATAAAAGATCGAGCTAATATTACTACTTTAATTAAAAATGTTTCTATTTTGTATAAGAGCTGTCGACGTAAGTTTTAATTAAGGTTCACTCTTTCCTTGTAATGCCAATTGGTTTTATTGAAAGAAAATAATGTGATTTATAGAAAATATCTGCATATTATTATATTTTTTTTTAAAATTAGCTTCACGATATATCACGCTAGGTTCCCTCTGCCTATCTTGTTATAATAGGGCGTTAATTGCTTGTTATAATAACCTAGTGTTAAGACTCTCCATTTCCCATTTTTAGAGATATTAAAATTAACGCTGCCCTTTTTCTTTCTGACCACCCCTTCACCCCTCTTCACTACGTCGGTCTTTTTAACCTCTTGTTGGGAGCTTTACATCCAAATTTACTAAGCCTTTTAGAGCATTTAGAATGGCGTAACTAAAAGCCGCAATGTCTTATCTGGGTGATGAATTTATTTACCAGATTTGATATCAAGTTCACAATCATCGTTTTTACTGTCCGTCAATGCCCCGCTGCGCCACGATTGCCTTTTACTTTCAATTAAGGATTATAAAATGTATTGAAGCGGTCGTAGCGTAGCGTAGTGGTAAAACATCAGACTGTAAATACAACGGTTCTAGATTCGTATCTCACTTGAGAAAGAATAATATTTCTTTTTCCCACTCTGGTAACAA